>CABHPQ010159569.1:21431-44249 GCA_902168405.1 Peromyscus aztecus
TTTTTTGGTTTTTCGAGACAGGGTTTCTCTGTGTAGCTTTGCGCCTCTCCTGTAGCTCACTTGGTAGCCCAGGCTGGCCTCGAACTCACAGAGATCCGCCAGGCTCTGCCTCCCGAGTGCTGGGATTAAAGGCGCGCGCCACCAACGCCCGGCCTACATTTTTATTAAAAAAAAAAAATAAAATAAAAAGAAGCAAGCATTGAGCACTGCATTGAGCATTGGCTCCGCGGGGCGAGTTTGCTTTGCTCTCAATGCCCCCTCCTCCCAGTCAGTCTTCTTTGTTTGGGGACTCTGAAATGCAGCCTTACAGCTTATTCGTCTGCTTCTCTATGCCTTCAGTGGGCATTCTCAACTTCCACCATTAAAGATGATGTTAAATGAGTACTTTATTAATGTCTTTATAAGATGAGTAACTTCCCTGCTAGTATTAATTTATTCAATGTTTTCTTATGGATGAATGTAATTTTTTGGTTTTTTTTTTAAAATGAACTTTCTCTTGTTAAACTTGAGGAGTGGGTGGGGCGAGGTGGGAGTGGGCAGGAGAAGGGGAGGGAGGGGGACCCAGGATTGGTATGCAAAATGAAAAAAAAAAACCTTTAAAAAATAATACCCACAAAATCCTTGGATATAATTTATTTTCTATTACAATTATAGTGAGTTATATATATGAAGTTTTGAATATTAAATCAGTTTTGCATTCCTAATATATACCCTCCTTGGTTACACTGTGTGTTTGTATATATTGGCATATTTTGATTGATTTAGCTGACAATATTTCCTTAAGAATTTTTGCATCTATGTTCAGAGGCATATTGGAATATACTAAGTTTGTGATTCAAGTATAAAAATTAGTGTTTCCACACTTCAGTGGGTGCACACATACCCAGGAGTATAGAGCCAGTCCTAAATTGAACTGGATGAATTTTTAGGAAAATGAGGATACAAAGTTGGGTGGGTATGGAATGGGGGCGTATCTAGGAGGAGTTGGGGGGGAAGAAGGAGAATATGGTCAAAATACAATATATGGAATTCTCAAAAAATGTTGAAGAATAAAACACATAAAGCAGGAATGAGCAAAATAAACTGATTTTAGAAATGAGCTCAATAATTGCTAGACAGAGGATAAATGCTTCTAATGTGAAATCATATGATCTATTATAAAATATAGATCATTATGAAAAAATAGTATGTCTTACAATTGACTCAACAACTTTCAGTATACAGTCTAGTAGTTAATTATAGTCACCATCTTGTACAATCTATCTCTTAAACTTACTTCTTTTGCCCAATTGAAATAATGTGTTTATGATATGTCATTAAAATGAGCATTTTCTATATTTTACAAGAAAAAAATAGTTTCTCTCTTTCCATCCTCTTCTTCCTTAACAGTGAAGCTACATGTTGGTCAGTGCTCTGGTCTAAATATATGTGTTCTTCCCTAATTCATATGCTTAATATTAAATTTCCAATGTCATAGTTTTATGGGGCGGAGCCCTCTGGAATTGATTAGGGGGTGATCATAGCCTTATAAACAAGGGCTGAATGTCATCAGTCATTGAATCTTCTGGCAACTTGATTTTGGATTTCTCAGGCATCAGAGCTGTAAAGAATAATTGATATTGCTTATAAATATTCTAGTTCCCCAAATGGAGTAAGGCAGAAATGGGACGTGCCACACTGCTGAAACAAATGAAAAACATTGGAGTGGCTTTTAAGTGTGGTGAAGGGCGAAGGTTTTGGGTGTTTCTACATGTGTCCTGGAAAAGAACCCTGACTCCTGCAGTTGGGACGTAGCAGGCAATTGAAGAGGGCTTGGAAAGAGGATGGCTGTAGACCAAGCCTTAGATACCTGTGAAATTACAAAAGCATCAATGAGCAGGCCCCTGGTAGGAATTTTGTTGAGGTCACAAATGGAAAGGAGAACCCTGCTGCTAGAAACCGGAGGGAAGACAGTTCTCATTATAAGGTGGTAAAGAACTAGTGAACTGTGCTTCTGCCCTAGTGTTTTGTGGAAAGCAGATGAAATTGGATATTTCACAAAAGAAATCTCCCAAGAAATAGGGCAATATGGCTTCTCTTCAGGCCAAAAAAAAATTGCAAAATATTACAAGAGAGCAAAAAGATAATGCATAATTAAAAGGGAAATACCACTTTCAGGCTCGGAAAATTCCGAATGACTATGTTGTGAAATCCACTGATGTGAGATACATGTCACTCTCCTTTTTGTGTTCTCAAGGAAGAGCCACATTGTACTAACTAAGTAATAGGCTAATTTATGTTTCTCAAATGAGTAGTTTATGTATAAAGCACCTTTTCTACATTGTGTTAGCATCAGCCTGCAACTTGCAGCAAGCCTTATTTTTATTTTTGTGCAAGTAAAATGTTTTGCTCTGTGATTTCTTCATTAACCCATCCATTATTAAAATATCTATTCCTATTTTTCTAATATTAAGGATTTTCTTATGTAGTTGTTACAATTACACGGCTGTTAGTGGTTTATCTTTTTCAAATGTGTGTATAATGATTGTTCTTTAATCAACCCCTCCTTCCACTTACCTTTTCTTATCTCCTCTTTTCTGCTGTTTTCCTTCCTATTTCCAAATACTTTACTTCCTATTTCCTTAAAAAAAATTTAGATCCTGCATATGAATGAAAACATGCAATGTTTGTCTTTTTAGTCTGGTTTATTTTACGTCACATAATTTTATGCTAATAACTTCTATTTTTATTCTTTTGTGATCAGAAAAAGTATCTTTATGTGGTTTCATATCCTTTATGCAAATATTTTAATACTTCAAGTTTGTTAATATTTTGTGTGTGTGATAATTGTGTGTGAGCATGACCATGAACATGGCACGGCATATGTATGGAAGTCAGGGGACAACACTGTGGGGTGGATTCTCTCTTTCTACCATTAAATAGGTTCTGGGGATCAAACTCAGATTGTCATGTGGATTAAAGGTATGACAACTGGGAATGTCTTGGTATGCCAATCCAAGGACTGTATTCCTGGGCAGGATCTGCTTGCAAGGTTGGTGTGGTTAGTGGTCCACTTTTTTCAGGTGGCTGCCTCTGAATCTTCATATTTATTGTGATACCATTGAAGTTTATTTTCACCCAGATTCAATATTAAAAATATCCCCAATGGGAGCTTTATGATGTAAGTAATCATTCACTTAAAAATCTGTATGACTGCAATGCTAATTAAGAAATGGTGCACACTAGAATGAGTTGATTTAGGAGGGCTGCTTTCTTGCTTGTTTGATAACACTAAAAGATGTTGGAGGAAGATGACTATATAAAATTTCAGAACTAAATCATCCAGCAGCTGGGCTCATGTGGGAGGTTCAGGGTGACATGATGACAAAGGCAACCAGAAAGAAGGTTGACACATGAAAGAAGAAACTGAGTGAAATGGAAAATCTGCTTTGAAGTCTTTTCTAACTGGGAATGGCTTTGTGCTTGAGTAGAAAGGCAAAGGCTGCTTCTCCCATCCTCTCTTGTGTGGCATGCCCTGCTACCAGCTTCTGGAGCTCCATTGGGTCGCTTAGTGTTAGAATCCCGACTCAATGAATATCTGCCTTTTATAAACCCAACTTTAGACACTAAGCAATACTTACAACATGACTTTTACATTGTGAGATTTATTTTCTTGAGCACAGAGAACATTTATACATTTGAGAACTGGGGAGAGTATGCAGATCTACTAAACACTTGACTCATGGAATTCTATTACACAGAATTTGTAGAATCAGACTTTCTTCATATAGCCAGTGTAAGTCTTGGTTGTTTATGTTGACCCACTGCAGGACTTCATGTTCCATACAGTGTCTAGAAACACATATTTACTTCCATGTAGGAACCTCAAGGCCCATCCCCAGTAATGCATTTCTTTCATACCTCATAATCCTTCCCAAACAGTTCTACCAAACTGGGAACAAAGTAGTGAAACATATGAGGCTATTCTTATTCAAACCACTACAGGGGTCTTTAGTGCCAACTCAGCATCAGATTCCACTTCTCAGGTAGATATGTAGAGTGTTAGTATCTATTCTAACACTATAGAAAAATGTGACCTTCAAGAACATTTGAAAACCAAGCCATTAAATTATTTGGAAGATGATGTATGTGATGCTTTTTTAATAAAGGGAAAATGTCACAGTTATGCTTTCTTGTATAGGTAACAGAGGATTAGATAATTTTCTATCTTCAAAACCTTATAATACTATGATTCATTGAAATTTTATATTTAAATGATTCTATTATTAGTAGGAAATTCTGTTTTAGCATATTTCCATTCATAAGCTTCATGACAGGCATTAGAACATTAAAGGAATCTGCAATACTGACCAAAATGCATGTGGTGTCAAGATGAAGAGGACATTTGATGTCAAAGAGAAATGACAGCTGTCCCTCAGGCTGTTGTATTGTGCTCAAATAATGGTAAAGCCCTAAGCTAGCTCAGCATTTCCCAGAACCTGATATTTCATCCAGGCTCTGTCAACACAGTTTGATCAATGTCTTCAAAGGAGAAGGGGAGGCAAATGGATGATTAACTTGAAGCATTTGTCACTGAGACCAAGCTTGGAGAGATCCTCGGCAGTGTGATGGATGTCACAGGGAAGCCTCTTTGTATTTGCCAGTCAAAGAGAGCCACTGTGAAAGTATTTAATGGTACAGGAGAATCCTCATCATTCATTGTCAGCTTCTGTGCTTTCTCTAGGCATTGTGAATATTCTTCACTGCCAAAAGATACAGCCAGCAAAGGGAAGTTAGGGAGAGAGTGAAAGGAAAGACACATTCAGTTCAACTTACTGCTATGTTTGGCTTTCCCAGAGACTTTCAGCCTCTCCATAATTTTCCAAAATAACCTGAATATGTAAGTAACTGGGTAGCCAGGTAGGAGAGCAAACTTAACATTCACTCCTTGAAATCCTGGGTTTCAGCAGATGTTGTCACCCACTAGGCCTTCAGCTAGTTAAAAGCTTATTCCAAGTTACATTATTCTCATAAAGAAGTAGAAATGAGCCTATTCCATGGAATTTCATGAGGATTATTGTACATTCCAAACCCGGGAGACAATAAGAAAAGCCTGATAATGGGAAAAACCCTATACAAATGAATTTTTTGTGTGTGAGTACATTCACATAAAAAGAAGGCCATTTGCATTAGTCTTCTCCTTAGCCAGGCACCCTTCTGGATATAAAGCAAGGCAAATCTTGGCTGTACTCAGCCCTGTCCTTATTAACAACACAAAACAGTCAACAACAATGATTTTCTGTATGAACAAAAATAGAAAGTATTTTTCTTTCACTGTTGTACAAATACTGTATTAATTAGCACTCTAGTGGAGAATGTCAAATTAATAACTGTCATCTAGAAAGCATTGCTGTGATACTGCGCCAGTAGACTTTGACATCTTTTTGGCATATTAGTTGATTTTTAAAATAGTATAACATGACACCAACATTTACAAACTGTAATTATTTTAATAAAAAAAATCTTCAGTCCTGTTCAGTAACTTGAAATATTACTAAATATATACCTTGTAAGATGAACTTTCATTTTTGGTAAATTAATTAAGACTATTCGTGAACAGTTTTAATTCTAGATTCTGATTTTTTGTTCATTTATAGAATTATCTCAGCCATGGAGATGACTCATTGACAGTGATTCTAGCTGTTCAGGATTCATCTCATTCATGAGTGTTGGGGTTCTGTTGCATGAATCCTAAATGGTTTTATAATAAAAACCTAGAGCCAGATATTGCGTAAATGCTGAAAGATTAGAGGAAACAAGCCACAGCCACTTCTCACCTCACCAACTCCTCAGCTGAAAAGAGAAGATCCTGTCTCCATGAATATTCAGACTGAATGCCCCAGTCCTCAGCTGAAAGGGCCTCTTGGTCCTGTCTCCTCACATGGAAGAAAAAGGACAAATCATCCAGAAAGAAAATGTCCCAAGGAAAAGATTTTCTGCAGTAAACCATTACCATGCCTAACATTGATCTCTGAAGTCTCCAAAAAGATGATGGGACCCCTCAATGATGATTTTATCAGGACGATGATAATGCCACTAAGCTGACAAACACCACCTAAAGATCAGCTTTGGACTACAAACTGCTCAGGACAATTTTGAGATGGCTATCTGAGATGATCCAGACTCACAGATTGCTATAGCCAGGACTTGAGACAAGCCCTGTACTTTCCCATCATGCAGAGACTGGACAACAAATGATACAGCTGCCTCTCCCAGGACTTGACAATTAACCCAAAATTCTTCTTTTCAGGAGCTCCTAAAGATGCTGTCACCCCTAGACAGCAAGAAGTAAATTTAAGAACATGACACCTACATTCCTAAGAGGTGGGATGGGTGATTTTTAGTCTTTCAATGAGTTATGGATATTTGTCATTGTTTTGGTGGTTGATTACGAGTTGCTATGGGTAATAGTCAGGAAAAAAACTAAACAAAGGAGATTAGATTCAGGGTTCTTGTTTGGAAAAAAAAAGAAAAAGAAAAATAGGATACAGATATCTATAGATATGATAAGATAAAAAGGTAGATTATTGAATCCACTTTTAAAAAGCAACTACTAGTTTTAAATATTTTACATTGGATTGGATTTTTGTATATTGTATACAAATTTTGTATACTTGATACAAAATTTGAGATTATTTTTGTTAGAACACACTGTGCATATGTTTCCAATCTTGTTCAAGGTATTGTACCTATGCAACTCATTTAACAATGTAATGCAAATTGCTAGACCTTGAAAGTTACTATTACCAACTAATTAGGATATAAAGAAATAAAAGTTAGTAGTTAGATATTACAATCAAACTTGTAGTCATGTTAGGTATGTTTTCAAGGTCAAACAGAGATATTTTAGATAGTCTTCAAACACTTCAACAATCTGCAGAATATGGTATTTAAGATGTTTTAATAACATAGATTTTTTTTTTTAATGACAGTGAAACCTGTCTGCTCCTGGCAGCACCAATCTACTTCAGAGAAGATGATGGGCATCGAGAAAACTCCATATGGGGTTTACTTTCTTTGTGGCAAGTTAGCCATGGGGCAAGAAAATGTCCTTGCCTTGACTTCTGACAGTATGCTGTCTAAAATAAATAAGCAGGACACAAAAGAAAGGACTGCTGAACTTTGACAAGACAAAGTAGGACAGCTCCTCAGAATATCCTGCTTCACAGAAAAGTCTGTCAGATATGCTAAGCCTGTAGGCCGAAAATGGATGCCCAACCTTGAAGAGAAGCCTTGGGTGACTGTTCAGGAGGCCAGCTGTTTCTGTCATTTCCCACATTTTTTTGGAAGTTGCTTACCTGCACTTCCTGTTTACTTAGGTAATATTATTTCCTTCTCGGATCTCTGAGGAAGTTGAAGACTAGATAGTTATAGTTTTCCTTGTTAACAAATTCAGAAAAGAAACTTACTAAAGAGGTATAAAGTGTGTAAGTTTGAAAGACATCAAAAGATAGTTTTGGGTTGGTAATGCAAGTTAGTATAGAAAGTGAGTTAGGTACAACACTTTGGACTCACCAAAATAGGAGAGATAATGGATTATTTTCTCTGAATTTGTCAAATGTTTATGGACTGGACATTGTTAATGTAATTCTTGACTGTATATATTGTATATAGTTATTGTACTTAATGTATATAGCTTTTCTTATATTAGTTATAACCTTTTATTATTTTAAACAAGAAAGGGGAAATGTGGTGATATTTTGTTGTACTCTAATAAAATTTGCCTAAAGATCAGAGGACAGAGCCAGCCACTAGATTAAACATAGATGTCAGACAGTGGTGGCACACACATTTAATCCTATCACTCAGGAGGCAGAGAAGGCCTGAATCTCTGTGAGTTCAAGGCCACACTGGGTTACATGAGATTGATCCAGTCTAGGAGAGGAATAGAGCCAGGCAGTGGTGGCACACACTTTTAACCCCAGTATTTGGGAAGCACACATACATACCATTAATCCCAGCCCTAGGAAGGATGAGGTAGGAAGTGAAATGGCTGGGTAGACTGACGTATAAGGTGTGAGGATACAGGAACTAGAGGGCCTTTCAGCTGAGCACTCTGAGGCATTCACTCTGAGGATTCATTCACTCTGAGGATTCATGGAGACAGGATCTTCTCTTTTTGGCTGAGGAGTTGGTGAGGTGAGAAGTGGCTGTGACTTGTTTCCTCTGATCTTTAGCCTTTACCCCAATATCTGGTTCTGGGATTTTATTAAAAGATCATTTAGGATTCATGCAATAGGGTTTCCATCTTATTTTAAGGAGGCAGTGTGTTGCTAGATTGTAGGAATCCCAATCTTTAGCTAGGGGAATGGAAAATCTATCTACATTCTTGAATTAGTGGAGTTCCTTGTTATAATGAATAAGAGAGAAAAGTAAGAGAAAAACAGCAAGAGCATGTATTCACACTTACATCTACACACTGTGAAAGAAAGGACAGAAAATGATATGGGGAGTAAGGTGAGAAATGAGTTGGTACTGACATCACTGAAAATTAACCACTATTCATATAGCAGTCATTCTTCACTTTTTCTGTTTGTTTGAAGAGTACCTTTAAGGACAAATTTAACTTTGGAGGTTGTCTTGTTACCTTTCTAATGCTTTGATAAGATGCCACAGCCAAGGAAACTTATGGAAGAAGGCATTCATTTGGTGCTTACAGTATCAGAAGGTTAAAGTTCATGACCACCATGGAGGGTAGCATGGCAGCAGGAGGGCAGGCATGGTATTGAAGCAGTAGCTGAGAACTCACATCTTGAGACATAATCAAGAGGCAGAAAAAGAAACTGGGAATGGCCCAAGACCTTTGAAACCTCAAGGCCCACACCCAGTGAGTCAACTCTTCTAGCAAGGCCACACCTCCCAATCCTTCTTAAACAGTTCTACCGACTAGGACAAAGTATTCAAATATATGATCCCATTCTTACTCAAACCACCAAAGAGGTCTTCAGCACCACCTCAGCATCAGAGCTCACTTCTCAGGGAGATTCTGACCTCCTGATGACATTGGCACCACATGGGGTGCTCATATGGTGCATTGCTACCCCAGGATTCAGTAGAGAATCATGGATGTAATATGCAGTGAGCCTCTACAAAAAGTGAAGTTACCCAAAGTTTCCAGGATGCATTTCTTGTGATATGGTCAAAGGGATGAGGCAATTTCAGGTGGACAGCCATTGCACAGAGAAGGGAGAGATTTTAGGAAAGCAGAAATGCAAATCAAGATGTGAACATTCCTGTGCCCCAGGAACATAGCTTATCCTCAGCATCTCTCTCTTGCAAGGTATGAATAAGTAGACAATGGCAACAAGCCATCACAAGTGTAGCAATTCAGTTTGGTCCTGTCCATTTCTACAGTGTCTCATCCTTCCTGGGAAGCAATCAGAGCTGGCTTATCTTGTCATGTTTATTGTGCATGACTGGTTATTTTCAGAGTAAGGTCTCTGCCCCTTGGTTGCCTCTGTGCTGACCAAGTTTTATCTTGGGACACATTTCTGACTGAACATGAGATTTAGCATAGTTTGACTGTATTTGTGTGTGAGAGAATTCTTGAATTTTATATACTATTTTATGGCTTCAGATCGCATTTGTTGATTAATGCTGAGGCGAGCGGTCTTAAAAACTGCAGCGTTACTGCTTATGACAAAATCCCATTCTGCTTTCTAAATATATAAATGATATTACTATTTCATCCAGGTGCTTGGATTCCTGATTCTATGGCCAATCTTGTTTGGTTATTTTCTGAGAAACACAGTTCCAAGTCTACAGCTAACACAATGGCTCCAGGAATGAGTTTTCAGCTTCTATTTCACTTTAACAAAACATTTAAGAGTGTTGGAGGTTTCACTATATCTGCCATGCCTGGCATTTTAGTGACAGTTTTATCATGTATATTATAAAAATATGAACAGATACATAAATGACTTTGAAAAGATGTTTATTATAAGGGTAGGTCAGGGCTGTTTAAAGCACAGACATTTATACTAAAAATCTTTTTAAAATTAATTAATTAAAACTTTAGCCCATTCCTTTTTTATGTGACACCATCCTCAACATAAAGAATGTCAGGAAAGACTTATCTAATACACATGCTTATTTGTGTATACACTTAGAAATTGTAGAACCTGCACTTTCCCTTCCTGACATTTTCACAACTCCAGTCCAAAATGTTGAACTCTGATCTGTAGCATGAATTCTAATTGGTCTTAATAGTAAAAACCTAGAGCCAGATATTGGGGGAAATGCTGAAAGATCAGAGAAAGAGCCAGCCATTAGAGAGACCTCTACCAAATCCTCAGCCTGAAAAGGTAGTTGAGCTCCTGTCTCTTCCTGCCATATATTTCTCTCTCCTCCAGGCAATATCACTTCCTGTCTCCACCTCCCTAGTGCTGGGATTAAAGGCGTGAGATCCCAAGGTCTGGGATCAAAGGTGTGTGCCACCACTGCCTGGCCTCTATGACTAACTAATGGCTTAGCTCTGCACTCTAATCTTCAGGCAAGCCTTATTTGTTAGGTCACAAACGAAATACCACCACACTGATCCCAAACTTATTATTGACATTTATCAGTTGTCCTAGCAGAATTGTTCTGAGGGGTGATTATCTTCTAGGTGATCAAATAAACCCTCATTTCTAAATTAATATACAGTGAAGGGTTCAGTTAGCTACAATCCTCAGGTCCTTTGACTAGTTGAGTCTTTTAGATGTCCCACTCAAAGCTCGGGCAGAAAAATGCCAACATTCTACCCCCAAGTCAGCCTTCTTTGCACACCCATGAGGCTGGAGCACATCTACAGACTGCACCACAAGTATTCTGGCAAGTAATGTACCAGGAGTACTGTCTTGCAAGCACCAAGTGTGCCTAGCTTTTTATGGATGACAGCATTACAGTGTGACTGCGGAGTCACTCGCACTCAGGTATGAACATGATTTCATTTCATCACCCTTCTGTCTCCAGACCAAGAAGGCATGCTTCAGGTGAGCCAGATAATCTAACGCCACAAACCAAAGGGACGGTTACTAGAGATCTCGAAAGTATTCATAGACTCTTAGACTGGCCCAGAGCTTGTTCTTTAACCACCAATAAAGCTAAGCTGGGATTTATTCTAAATTTTCCACCCTGGTGTCTTATTGTTGAGCTGCAGTAGCTCAGGTTTCTGGACCTTCTGTAGGACTGAGATATATTGTCTTTTATCAAACGGACCACAGCATATTTAAATGATTTCATTTCCCCATCCACTCTGAGAAGAAATATACTCAGTTAAATTGGATGATGAGGCAGCAACAATGAGAGCAGGCTTGAGTCTGTCCTGCCAGAGTCATCAGAGTTAAATGAAATTCAAAACCACAATGAGAACTATTTAGAAAATAAAATTATTTGCTCAAACTAGACTTGTACATTGGTGATTGTGGAAAATATCACAATAGGCAAGCAGTAGCTGGTGAGAGAAGTCTTCTTCAGGAACAAGCTCCCTGGTAGGTATCTAATCTCAGATGGTCACTCATAAACATAGGTACACAAAGCAAAACTAAATGGGCTCTGTAGATTATATTTAAGTGTGTGCATGTATGTGTATGTGTATGTGTGTGTGTGTGTGTGTGTGTGTGTGTGTGTGTCTACCTTTCTCTTTCTGTGTGATAATAATTTTTGAAGAAGTCATGAATTTGAAAGGGAACAGGGGTAAGACACAGGAGGAACTGGATGAGGGAGAGGTAGAAATTATTAAATACAATATTCATACATGAAATTATAAAAATAATTTAAAAAAATCATTGGCCATTATAGTGGCACTAATAACTTCAGAGTAACCAATAGCTGTCTAATTGGGCTTAAGGCCCACTCAACGGGGGGACATCATGGCTGACATTAGAAACTTAGTCTACTACCTGAGGTAGTGAGGTTATGGATCTTAGAGAATCTACTACTTCTACTTTACTAGACCTGTAAACTGGTTCACTCCTCATCAAAGAAGCTTCTCTTTGTAGCAGATAGAGACCTTTGCAGAAATCCACAACCAGCAAAAATGCAGGGATTGTGGAGTACCTAGCCCCAACAGATACATCTGAAACACAACTCCTGCACCTGAGACTTGGGGAAATTCATAGAAGAGGCACTGGAAAGATCCTAAGAGGACCAGAAAAAGTGCCGTGAGATTATGTCTCCTCAAACCTAAACAGTGATAATATCATTAGACACACTAGTGCTGTGGGGTAAAATCTCACAGGGCCTTACCTCTGACAAAAATCTATAGGTAACTAATGACATTTGAGAAAGAAAGAATGAGTCTTTCTTAGGGATGAACCCTTTAATTGGTTATCCAACTAAACATGGTCAGGCTTGAAATCATACACATATACTAAATGGACTCAGCAGGTTGTATTTATACACACACACACACACACACACACACACACACACACACACACACATACACACACGTAACAATAGTAATCAAAGAAAAAGAGGCCGTGAATTTGAGACTGTGTGGACATATTGGAGACATTGGAAGAAGTAAAGGGAAATGATGTGATTATATTGTATTTAAAATCTAAAATTTAAAATATTATTGGCAACCATCTCACAATCTTTAAATCATTAAATACACAGTTGGCTTAGTGTTGGCCATCAAGAAATTATCTATTTAGACAGATGAGCTTAGAACTGCTCTGTGCATCTGACTTGTACTTCTTGAGAAATTATTTGGTAAATAACTAGGAACTTGTAGACAAATTTGAAACCTAAGTTTGTAACATTCATAATAGTTTAGTATGCTGTCATTGTAGATAATCTTACCAATAGAACTTGGGAATTTTTATTTTAGGTGTGGCTTGTGGTCTGATGTTCAGTGCAGAATCTTGGGGCAGTAACAACACTGAATTCTAGGGCAGCTTCAGGCCTGGATGTCTGCTTGCATGCTAATGTACTACTGTCTCTCTGTGTCGTCCCTGCTTGCTGATGGGGTCCTTGTCTCATCTCACCACCAATGCAGTTTCCTTCCATTTTCCAACCTCTGAATCACTCAGATGGGCTGACTGTTCATTATCCATATCAAACAGTACTGTGAGTTATTGTACTCTTCCACAGGAGTGAATCAAGCTATAAAGCATGTGGAGAAAGGGTAAAGGGAACTCAGACCAGCTGATTGCACTGTTCCTGCTCTGTGTGGCTTTTATTTAAGATGCTTAACATATGCACTGGTCAAAGATGGGTAATGTTTGGGAAGATTCCCAGTTCTTGCAGTATCAACTGAGATTTCTTCACATCATGAGAAGAAACTGAAGAGCAGTAAGCGTTCACATGATTGTCTCTTCTTTTATTTCGCAGTGACAAATGTTTGTAAAGCCGGATCAAGGCAAAACAGACAGAAGAAGCTGTCTTTACTAGATTTTGGGCTCCACTGGTGAATACTATGAATTTTGATCCATTGAATAAATTTTCTGGGCCTCACCTGAAAGATACTGGATAGAAGCTTCTTCAGGTCTCAGAATTGCAAGCTCCGTGACTCTTTTCAAATTTTCCACTCTGGGAAGACAACAAAGAACAAAGAAGGCCTTGGGATATTTTCATTCTTGTGTGAAGACACAAGGTCAATATTATTTAAAATTTTGATTTGTGCAAAGGAATACTCTTAATTTTGGTCCCTGTTTGAAGAAAACTACTGGCTTCACTTTCTTTGCAGTCACAGCCTTCTTAGGATGTTTTTCCTGCTGGAACATCACTGAGATGGCCTTGATATGCTTAAATAATGTAGGCTTTTCTGTATTATTAAGAGAAGTCTCTACTGCTCAAGAGCATCTACCCCTTTCGTTTCTTCCTTTTCCTTTCTATCCATCCACTCACCATCTGTCTGCCTATTATCTGTCTATGCTATTCTCCATCTATCTCTCTGGCAATTTATCTAGCTCTCAAAGCTTTACATGTTCTAACTCAGGCAGGCTTTTTGTCTCTGCATCTGCTTTCCAGAGTTCTCCTAGCCTTTGCTTTCCCAGGCACTGCTCTTTCCACTCTGCTGAACTCCCTATAATACCAGATTCCTTTACTACGTACTGTCTGAATTTTCAGTTTTCAAAATTCTTAAAGTGATTTTGTTCCTGACAGTTTTACTTCAGATTAGGTCTTTCTAAGCAGGAAATTTATTAGATATTTTTTTGCATTCTGGTGATCAGACCATTTCTGCAATATTTGAATTTCTTATTGCTCCATAGTGATCTCCTAGTGTCTATGGACACCAACCTATAATTTGGAGTGCAGGCAGATGTTTTTCAGGTTTCATTGGTAACTTTCAAGTATCTGAGTACATTTCCACTTTGTACTCATGAGCACCTCACTTTGTGAGAGTGGATTTCTGTTTGTGGGTACTGAGTTCTGAGATGCATAGGCCCTTCCACAGTTCACCATTAGTACTCTACAGCTGTCCTTCCACAGTTCATCATTAGTACTCTACAGCTGTCCTTCCACAGTTCATCATTAGTACTCTAAAGCTGTCCTCCCATGGCTCACCATTAGTACTCTATGGCTGTCCTTCCAAGGTTCACCATTAGTGATCAACAGTTGTCCTTCCATAATTCACCATTAATACTGTACAGCTGTCCTTCCATAGTTCACCATTAGTATTCCACAGCTGTCCTTTCATGATTCACCACTAGTATTCTAGCTGCCCTTCCCAGGTTTGCCATTAGTACTCTACAGCTGTTCTTTCATAGTTCACCATTGGTACTCTACAGCTGTCCTTCCATGGTTTACCATTAGTACTCCATTGATGGGGTAATGTCTTTCTGTATGCTGTGAATATGTGTTGTTCTAATTGGTTGATAAATAAAGCTGTTTGGCCTATGGCAAGGCAGCTTAGAGACAGGCGGGAAATTAGGAGAGACAAGAAGAAGATGGGGGAGAGATGCCAATGAACCGTCCAAGGAGCAACATGTAATGGGATGCAGGTAAAGCCACGAAACATGTGGCGATACATAGATTAATAGTTATGAGCTAATTTAAGATATAAGAGCTAGCTAGCAAAAGGCTTGAGCCATGGCCATGCAGTTATAATTAATATAGGCCTCTGTGTGTTTACTTGGGGGACGTGAGTGAGAGAGATTTGTCCTGACCGCCCGCAGACCGGGACACAGGAAAGCCTCCAGCTACACTCCATAGCTGTCCTTTCACAGTTCACCATTATCACTCTGTAGTTACCCTTCCACTGTTCATCATTAGTACTCTACAGCTGTCCTTCCATGGCTCACCATCAGCACTCTACAGCTGTTGATCTGCAAGAGCTGTGCTCTTTCTGGTGTTTCAATTCACCTAAATGCTCAGGAACACATTTTCAATCTACTTTTATTGAAGTATCTGCAGATACTCTAGGATATATACTTACATTTGAGGATTTGGAGCAAGGAGCTTCCAATGAGAGATAGCATGCCACCTTTATGTGTCTAGGTCTGGGTTATTTTAGGAAGAGTAAGTAATATTGGAGGGCTTGGAAGGAGGAAAAGAAAGAGGCATTGGTGTAATTATATTATAATCTCAAAAATAAAGGAAAAATTTAAAAATTAAAAATAGTTTGAACACATATGGTACTTTTTTTCATTTAAAAACCCAAAAGACATGGGCTATTAAATGAAAATCTCAGTGAAAATGAAAATAATCCACATATTTACCAATAGCTCAGAGAGGTCCCAGAGATACTCAAAACTATACAGGCCATGCCATTGTTCTTAGTTGCCCACCACAACTAGATAGTCAGACCCTAATGCTGAATACACTGCACACGTTGGTTGCAAAACACAGAAAAATCAATCTTGAACTGACTAAGCTATTCACACTAGTTAGCTTTCACAGTTCTAGAAGGGACTCCTAGCTGAGGAGCTATTGGCAATGGATAAAAGCTGAGGGAGAGTTAATTTTCTTTTGGAGTATGACCACTGGTTGGTTCCTCAGGCACAAGCAAATGATTGGTGCCTATTTTCACAAGGACAGCATTAATGAGATTCAGTGGCTTAAAATTAATTCATTAGTCACAAATTATAAAGATAAGACATGAAGCTGTAAGGGAGATGTGATGATGGTGAGTCCAAAGGGGGAAGTTTGAGGACAGGAGTGAGGGGTGGATCTGATCAAGATACAATGTATACTTGTCTGGATTTTTTCAAAGAATAAATAAAAATGAACAAATTCTTTTGCTATGAAGTTTTTATTATTTTAGCTAAAGGTAGGAATAAAACACATATTTACTTATCATTTCGAGCAAGAAGTCAAGGGCTAAATTTGCTTTTCAAAATTCATGTTAAGAGAAGATGTCAATGCTTGGATTCCATTCCTTTTTGTGTGTAGGGACTATGATGTGTACTCAGCTGTTAGGAGTTTCACGGTTAGTATATAAGAAAAGCAGTCAAACAAGGTGGTTTAGTGGAATTTTTCAGCCCCATTCTCTGAAGTTGAGTTTGGCTTAACAATTATGCTGGAATTGAGTTATAATTGAATATATTCCAACAGGATGCCAGTTAGAGGTTAACATCAAAATACAAATTATTAGCTAATTTATGAAAAGAAGCATGAAAGTTACTTTTCAATTGACTTGGAAAAAAATCTTAGAAAGGTACACATACTGTATATATTAATATAGTTAAACACTGAGTAATTAGATTTTGATTTTATCAAGTTCTCATTTCTTCTGGTTAGCAAAGAATTTCTTTCTTAACTGATGCATTATAGTAGCTATTATTCTGTGTATTATATGTATACAGTATTTTACATTTATATTTTGCATGATTATGGGTGTAATTTTTTAGGTCTTTATATAGTTTCAGGATGAGAAGTGCTCTTGATAATGACAATATGTTAGAGGGCTAACGTCCTGAGATTGTATTCTGCAGCTCTGTTTTGTGACTTTTCAAATTTCAAAATATTTTTTTGTCCTGGTCTTATATAAGACTTATATAAGAGTCTAATTTTTGGTATGGTTAGGTACCCACCTATTGTTATTTTATGTTATGGATATTTTGCCAGCTTGTATGTCTGTGTATCATTTGCATGCCTGTTGCCTGCAAAGGCCAGAAGAGGGCCCTCGAAACTGGAGTTGCCTGTGATAGTGAGTTGGCTTTAGGGTGATGGGAATTAAACTTGGGTCCTCTGGAGGAGAAGCTCATGCTCTAACCACTGAGCAATCTCTCCAGTCACACTATCCACTATTATGTCCTTTGCCTTTTCTATCAGGTCATGAACTGTAATTCCAGAGCTGGCTCATGATAAAACCAAACCTCCAACAGACTCTGTTCTAACTGTTAAAATTAACAATGCACTTTAAAGGTCTGTTAGATAATGAGGAAAAGCAATTTAAATAGTTAGAATACTGAGGGAAACCAGGAAAATAGAAAACTCATAGAAGCTCATGTAGTTACTTTTCTACAAGGATAACAGAGTAGTTTCATTATATTTTGAAAAGATGAAGTATTATTTTTTTTAAAGATTTATTTATTTATTATGTATACAGTATTCTGCCTGCATGTGTCCTTGCAGGACAGAAGAGGGCACCAGATCTCATTACAAGTGGTTGTGAGCCACCATGTGGTTGCTGGGAATTGAACTCAGGACCTCTGGAAGAGCAGTCAGTGCTCTTAACCATTGAGCCATCTCTCCAGCCCCCAAAATGAAGTATTATTAAAATAATAGTTTTGAATAAAAATGTGAAGTTAAGGACCACTGATTATTTGTAAGAGTCATAGAGGGTATGCCTGGAGGATTCACTTTCTATTTACTGTATTATAAAATATAAGCCCTTTTCTGAAATGACTTTTAAGTACTTCTAATAAATAATGAAAGTCAAAATCTGCATTTAGAATTGTTTACCATTTGGTTATCATTAAGAAAAATGCCTCATTTGGGTATTGAAGGAGTTGAACAATGTTTGTTTAGTAACCTCCCCTGCAGCTATTTATTATTGTTTCTATACGGTTCTAGCTGTACATGAAGTCATTTCACGGGGAAAGTATCCTGAACAAATGGAACTCAGGCCCTGGAGGTCCTAAAGTATAGTTTTATGTATATTACACTCAAATCAAATTTCATGGCTCAGTATCTAACCTAAACTCTCCATGGTCCGCAAATAAACTGCTTTTCTAAAATTAGCATCCAGCAGTTAACACAGGGGTCTGTGGACAGCTTCAAAATCCTTAAGGCCTAGGGTGCCAAGTCGGGTAACTGTCTCACTTTCTAAACAAAATTTTTTTTGTTTTGTTTTTGTTTTTGTAGTTTTGATTTTTGAGACAGGGTATCTCTATGTAGCCTCAGCTATCCTGGAAGATCAGGGTATCTTTCTGTAGACTAGGCTGGCCTCAGACTCATAGAAATCTGCCTGCCTCTGACCCCCAAGTGCTTGGATTAAAGGCATGTGCCACTAGTGCCTGGCAGTAAATTTATTCTTATAAATAATAATTTTCAATTCTAACCTTGTATTAAACATCTGTGATGGTTACTGCCCCTGTGTATAAGGATGATCATTAAAAACTACACATCCAAATTGCCTTTCTTGAACACTGCTACTAAAATTAAGACTCTGGTATTAAATATTTCATTACTTTTACTGCTATTTGAAGGGACTCTAGCCAGCACGAGCATGGCAAACATGGCTCTGGCAGGCCTTGCCCTTCTCCGCTATTCCCTCTGTCTTGCTAAAAGCCATTCCATTCCCTTCCCAAAGCTGGCCACCCAGGTCTATTCCCTTATTTGGCCACTTCCTCCTCCTAAGGCTGATTACCAAGGTCCAGCTGTCAAAGTATTGAAGTCCAGCAATCAAAAGCTCCCTTTGGCTCACCTAATTAACATACCCAATTAAAATTAAACACCTCATCCTCACATGGAGTTTTCCCTTTACCTTTGTAAACTGCCATTTTTCTATGGGCCACATCTATCTCCTCTCTACTCAGAGGCAGTCCTTTGTCCCTACAGGACAAATACTCCTGCCCTCTCTTGCTCCCCACCACCCTCTATCTCCTGTCTTTGTCTCTTATTCCCTGCCCTCTGCCCCCCACCCCGGGACAAATAAATCCCCTTTGTACTGAAAACATACTCTTGAGGGTCCTGAGCTGATATAGATCCTTATAATGTTATGTTATTATTTCTAGCTCACATGCAGTTTTCCTTGGCACATGACATATTTGAATGAATGATTGATAGTTATGGATTCTTAAACTTCCATGTTACCCTAGTACATCTCCTGGGAAATTTGAATCAACAAATAATGCTATATTGTTGGGTGTCTCCAAAACGAAATATGGCATTCTACTTGGTACTGTAATATAACCCAACTGAGAAGAACTTTTGAAAAGAACAAAATGGAAACTGATAAATGCCAAATCATGAGGTTGTAACTATAGAAACTAATACATTCGGAGACTGGATATCTGAGCAGCATTGGAGGGAAATGGCAGGGAAACTATGAGGGAATGTGGGAAATTTGGACGTGTAGCACCAGAAGAGCTAGAAGATCAAAAAGGAGTTTTCAAAGGATAGAAGAAAGGAATGTAGAGAGTTGCCAGAGGTTTGCTTGGTAGATACAAAACCTACAAAGAAAACTTGATGAAAATATCACTTCAACAAGGTAGAACACTTCATGCAGGATGACTATAATATGCATGGTAAGACACATTGCCAATGGCACCATTGGTTGTTCACCTACCCTCTTATTGAGACTTGACAATGCTCTACTATGTCAGTGTCATATGGGTGGCTGCATGCCTGTCTTTGCTTGTGCCACTGGGGCTGTAAATGTACGTTGGTGTGATTCTTGGGAATAATCATGCTGTATTTTGGTGCTTAGAGAGGGTTCCACATGTAGACCCTGGAAACTGTATTACTTTATGTGGCAAAATAGTTGTGATTTAACTAAGCATGTTAACATGTGAAGATTATGTTGCATCATCTTAGAGGGATATATATATATATATATATATATATATATATATATATATATAGTCATAATGTCCTTAGAAGTGGGAGCTACAACAAATTTGGTGGCACAGAGAAGGCAATGTGACGACCAAAGTGGCAGGCGAAGTGATGTGGTCTCAGTTGAAGATGGTGGCAGATACTGCCAGGGAAGGGAAAGAAAAGGTTTCTGCTAGAAGGAACCAGAATTCTGAAATGTTGAGTTTATATCTATAGTCTTAGGCCTTCCAGAGCTAAAGAGAATACATTTAGTTAACTTATCCACTTACGGCCAATAGTCACAGCAGAAATACAAAATGAATATAAAGGCACAGCTTCCCAATGTCTTAAACAGCTATGTTGAGGAGAACCTTTTGATATCTTATCTCTTACGGAATTGACGACTCTGTTTTCTCAAATCTGAAGACTCATGGGTCAGATATATGATATCTCAAAGATAAACTCCTGCTATGCAGAAGTTTTTTTTTTTTTCTGATATTGAAACCTTCCACCTTAGAGTTCCCTCATTAAGACACAAGATGTTCACAAGTAGGAGAAACAACAGGATGTTCTAAGAGAAGGTGCAACGTTTTATCCTTCAGGGAAGCTCTTTAAGTCAGGAAGCAAACAACTCAAAGTATATTCAGGAAGTTCCTGAAACTGACCAGATTGTGCAGATTCCTCCCTCCCCAAACATATAAAAACAATGACCACTGCTGAGAGCCACTCTCAGACAATACAAGTTGCCTTGAAGACTCTCAGACAAATTGAGCTGCCTAGAAGAGGCTCAGATTGGCCAAGTTGCCTGGAAGAAGGGACCATCTGAACTACCTGGAAAAGGCTTAGACCAACTGAGCCACCTGGAACAGACACTTTCCAGTTTGTTGAGCTTCCTGTAAATTGTGCAATGTGGCCCAGGTTTCTAGTATTTGGGACCTGCCATCCATGCTGGGGTGAGCTTCAGTAATACAACAGTTTTTTTCTGAGTCAGTAACACCTCACCCTTACTCCTTTAAGTAACCCATATAAAAATGACCAGTTCACCATAACATTCAATAGACTTTGGTGCTATCTCTTCTTTGGTCTGTCATCAGGTCCATATCTGGGGGGAGTAGATGTTTGTCCACATACCCCATATAATAGGATCTTAAAAATAATGTCTCTTCCACTACATGATAATTCAACAAATTCTAGCACATGGGAGAGCAGAAACATACCATAGATGAGATAATGGAATTTTCTCTACAGGCAAAGTTTTTCACTGTTACACAATCTGTGACCCTTGGAAACTTGTTTCTTCAGCTGTAGAGATGACTCCACATATTTAGATAAATCCATTAAGTTCCAACATATTCAATCCCTGCATCCCTGGAAACTTGGTGAATATACGGTTTGCTGAATCCTTCCAATTTCCACAATGAACATCAAAACCTCAGAGTTGTATCTTGGCATTTGGAGTTCTAAGAAATCACTGATTCTCTCCCAAGTTAATGCATTGCCTTAGATCAACTAAATCTTCCTTATGAACAATTTCTTAAATTGCTTACAGACTATCTTTCATCAGTTGTTTACATAGTTTCTAACAGTTTCTTTGGGCTATTTTGCTATTCATTTATAGCTCTAACAGGATATTGACAAAATTCTGTAGGTTTTCTTACTAATTGACTGGAATGATGTCCAGGTCCTGAAGGACTTAGGCTGCAGAGCCTGGTTTGACAATTCAAGTAGAGATACCCAACTTTACAAATGTGTGTTATCATTTCTAATTTCTGAACTCAGTCAGCAGAACTGATATATGTGTCAGAGAAAGTGAATAAATCTTGGGAATTATTGATATAGCTATCAAAATCAGAGTGTGATGACAGACAACTAGCTACAGGACTCAGCTGAGACTATGGAAGTGGATACGTGAGATAGAATGATGGCCAGAGGGTGGAGAATAGAAAATTACGGCAAATGGTCCATAGGGTGTTATTTACTTTCTCAGAGGATACCTGTGTGTGTGTGTGTGGGGGGGAAACAAGCGAGAGAACAAGTATAATAGGGTCACAAATCACTAAGCCCACAATTCAGTGAATTTAAAAGCATAAAGAGAAACAAATACTCTCTAGAGAAACAAAAGATGTTTTTACTGTGAAGGGTAGAAGGATAATACCCAAAACACTGGCATTAGAAGCGTCTAGAGTATGTCAGTGAACACAAAAGGTAGACAATTGTAGAAAACACTAGGTGAGTTGTTTTCTTCATGAGTAATCTTTTTTTGTTAGGATTTTGTTATGATGAAAACTATGGTTTAAGTGTCTATTTGATAATTAATGATATCTCTTTATTCATTCACTAGATTTATTCATTCACTATGATCATCGACAGAACACAACTGCTATTCCCCACAAAGCCTAGAAAAGTGTTTTTGTCAGCTAATATACCCTTCTCAACTCCTAAGTTATTGTGAAGGACTAGTGATATAGTCTGTAACCATTGTATATTTAAAATATTGCCAACAAATTTACATGTATCTAAGTATAAAATGTACACTGGGTTTTGTAGATTTAGTTGAAAAAATTTTCTTATAATGCCTTTTTCCTTGTATTGAAAAATAGTGTTTTCTTACATAATATATCCTGATTATTCTTTCCCCTTCATCTCCTCCTCTCAGTTCATCCCAACCTTCCCTTCCATCCAGATCCACCCCCTTTCTGTTTCATTAGGAAACAAACATGCTTCTAAGGGATAATAATATAACATGATAAAAAAAAAACCCTCATGAGCCGGGCGGTGGTGGCGCACGCCTTTAATCCCAGCACTCGGGAGGCAGAGGCAGGCGGATCTCTGTGAGTTCGAGGCCAGCCTGGGCTACCAAGTGAG
>CABHPQ010159570.1:3783-14372 GCA_902168405.1 Peromyscus aztecus
AATGTGGCTCCACGAAGACGATCGGTGAAGAGATCCAGCGAACCCCAAAATTCACCTCCTTTTTAACTGATGTGTAGAGAGTGCTGAGGTGACCTACTTGGTGTCTGTGTAGGATGCACAAAGCCCTTGGTTTGATCTGCAGCGTTGCCGAAAAGAGTTTTAGTAATGATACTAAATACAGGGGGCTGGAGAGCTGTTTCAGTAGCTAAGAGTGCTGGCTGCCCTTCCAGAGGTCCCAGGTTCAATTCCCAGCACCCACACAGCAGCTCACAACTGTCTGTGACTCCAGTTCCAGGGGATCCAACGCCCTCCTCTGTCCTCTTTGAGTATTAGGCACATAAAACACACGTAAAGTAAAAAATAAATCTCTCTAAAAATAATAAATGGAAGGAAATCTGGATATACAGAGACAGGGAAAATGTCATATAATGATGTATAGCTGACCTACAAGTCAAGAAAAAGGCATAAAGCCTCTTTGGGGCCTTCAGAAGAAAAATGGGCGGCTGACACCTCGATTTTGGACTTCTGGCCTCCTAAACCACAGGACAGTAAATATTCTTTTATTTCTCATTTATTTATTTAGGTTTTTTGAGACAAGGTTTCTCCTTGTAGCCCTGGCTGTCCTGGAACCAGCTCTGTAGATCAGGTTTGCCTCCAACTCAGAGGTCCGCCTTTCTCTGCCTCCTGAGTGCTGGGACTAAAGGCGTGCGCCACCATACCCTGCTTACTTCTGTCTTAAGCTGCCAAATTTGTGGCACTTTTTAACTCTGGAGAAGTAATACGATCTCTAAAACTTTCTTCTTTCTTTTTTATGATCAATAGTCTTACTATGTATACCAGGCTGGCTTTGAACACACAGAGATCTTCCTGAGTGCTGGGATTAAAGGCATGTGATCAGTGCCTTTTTTTTTTTTTTTTTTTTTTTTTTTGGCCAGGTGTGGTGATGCACACCTTTGATCCCAGCACTCGGGAGGCAGAGGCAGACAGATCTCTGTAAATTCGAGGCCAGCCTGGTCTACAAATCGAGTTCCAGGAGAGCCAGGACTGTTATACAGAGAAACCACGTCTGGAAAAACAAAAACAAAAAGAAGACACCTCTTTTTGCAGTAGGTAGCAATGACTGCAGACTCTGGTCAAAGTGCTGAGAGTAAGTGACTGTTGAACGATACTGAACGATACGCCACAAACAGGAAGTCCTAGAATCATCCTCTCCAAGGCTCAGGGACCATGACGGAGTGAACAGAAAGCAAGATCTGAAGCATGAGGTGGAGGGCTGCAGGACTCTGCCTCCCGGGTGCGACCTGGCCACAGCCTTCTTCAGCTCAAAGCATCAGTGATTGATTACTGGCTCCAGACCAGCACAGAACAGAGCCCAGCAGTGTCCTGCCGTAGGGCAGGGAGGGGCTCAAGAGGCCTCGACTCGCTCTGAGCAGCTCCAGGTAAACTGATGGCTGCTGGGGGAGGGAGAGATAGTTTCTTCAGTGACGTCGTCATGGGTAAGGTGGCCACGCTCAGATAAATAACCTGTCATTCATGCTCCTGTGAGTCACCCTGATGAAACTCATTGAGTATTGGGACACACACACACACACACACAGTGATTAGCTGGGAGGAAAGGGACCAGCTACCACCGGAGGGTGGGAAGAGAGCTTGGTGGAGGAAGAAAATGATCAAAATACATTTGTTGTTGTTGTTGTTGTTTGTTTTTTGAGACAGGGTTTCTCTGTGTAGCTTTAGCTGTCCTGGAACTCACTCTGTAGACCAGGGTGGCCTCGAACTCACAGAGATCCACCTGACTCTGCCTCAGCGCTGGGTTTAAAGGTGCGCACCACCACTGCCCAGCCAAAATACATTTTTATATGTCTATAAAAATGTCAATGAAATTGTCGTTATAATTAACACATACTGGTAAAAATATAAAATAAACAGATAAAAAATGTTTTGAAGATCTTCCTTTTCTCCAGATGTTCCCAGACTTTACCAGGCTGAAGGAAACTCCACCACGGTCACATGAAGGGAAGGGCTGCCAGCCATCATGTTGACAAAGCAGATCCGCTGAGGAGCTAATCAAGGAGAAAGCAGGCAGGCACAACTGGCTGGACTGGTTTTCTCACAAATCTCAGTAACTTCATCCCAAAGAGACTGAATTTTAAAGGCAATTGACTCAGGCAGGGGGGCTGAGCAGCACCCTACCCCCCCACCCCCCCCCACCCACCCCCTCCACCCACCCACCCACCCCACCCCCGAGTGAGGCTAGTTTTGCTCTCCTGGGGAAACTGGGTGAGTCAGCTGCCCTCTGCCCGGGAGGAACTCTTTCTATGGGGATGCACCTGTGCAAGGTGTACTAGGTCAGAAACTAGCCGAGATGTGAGCAACAGGCTGATGGCTCAAAATCAAGAGAGTGAGTCATTCCATCTGAGGAAAGGATCGGCCACTTCCCTGCGGAGGCGAGGTCTCACTCAGCCACGTCTGGCCAGAGTCCTGGGCCCTGAGAGGGCCGCATTGTGTGCGGTTTAGAGACAAACAGAGAAGACACCTACCAGGGACGCTGGGGTTTTTCTAAGGAGTGTTTCACTGATAATGGGTCAGTGCTCTCTCCTGGGTGGGGAGATACAAAGCCGTCCATTCTTGTCTTGCCTACAGGGTTCTCCTTCTCATCCCTTCTGGCCATCCACTTGGGATGGAGCTCACTTTTGCACAGTTGAGAAACAGGACTTAGGGAAAAAAACATACGTAGAAGATGATGAACTGCTAATTGCCCCTTCCTAAGTACATTTTTCTTTAGAAAGAAATGTATTTGTTTTTATTTTATGTGTACTGGTGTAGTGCCTGAACATACGTCTGCGTGGTACGTGTGAAGTACCCTCCTCAGAGGCCAGAAGAGGGGGTGGAGTTCCCTGAAATTGGAATTACAGATAGCTGTTAGCTGGTATGTGGGTGCTGGGAATGGAATCCGGGTCCTCTTGACGGCTGAGTCATCTCTCCAGGCCCCTCAACTACATTTTATTAAACAGCTTTGGGGGTGGGGGAAAGGCCTTTGTCTAACGCTTTCAAAATACGGCTGGCATAGCTAATCTCTGTCTACATCACTAAAAACAGCAGTAATCAACCACTACACACAAAACACAGTTAGCGGCCCCATTTGGGCCTTCCTGGGGCGTGGCCCACAGTCAAGGGAAGCGACCCAAAGAGAAGGCCATGTAAGTCTTGAGAACAGAGTTGACTCTTGTGAAAAGAACTCTGGCGTCCAGAACATGGAATAGGGCAAGGGCCCAGGCTGCAGAGGGGCACGGTCCTGTGGACCCCTCCCAGGAAAAGGGGCGTGGCTAGAACAAGTACCCAGCAGACTCTCTGAGGCCTGGGGCCCCCGAAGGAGACCCCAATTCTCCGAGTCGCAGACCTGCAAGGAAACAGCGCTGAGCTCCACAGAAACTGACATCAGTTCCTTGTTTTGTCCTGATCCCTACACCAGTGCCCATCAGCACCACCACCCGGTGTAGAGAATTCCCTGGAGCGAACTTCTCTGAGGCAGGGCTTCTCCATTGAGGGGGCTTGGGGGACATCTAGAGACATTTTTTTACCACACATAAAAGGCTGGCAGGATGGCTCAGAAGGTCAAAGAATCTGTTGCCAGGCCTGACATGGTCTAAATTCAATCCCTACAATCCCCGTGACTGAGAAAAAAGAACCAACTCCCACAGGCTGTCTTCTGATCTCTACACACATGCTGTGACATGCATGTAACCCACCTACGTACAGACATAAATAAGTAAACAAACAAATAAATAAATTTATGTTTAAAAAAGATGTATGGGGGGACTGGAGAGATGGCTCAGTGGTTAACAGCACCGACTGCTCTTCCAGAGGAGCTGGGTTCAATTCCCAGCGCCCACATGGCAGCTCACACCTGTCTATAAGTCCAGTTCCAGGGGCTCTAACACCTTCACACCAATGCACATAAAATAAAGTTAGGGGCTGGGGATTTAGCTCAGTGGTAGAGTGCTTGCCTAGCAAGCGCAAGGCCCTGGGTTAGGTCCTTAGCTCCGGAAAGATAGATAGATAGATAGATAGATAGATAGATAGATAGATAGATAGATAAATTGATAAATAAATGAAGTTAAATAAATTTAAAAAAAAGATGTAGCAGGTGATAGTCAAGGATCTTGAAAAATACCCTACGATACAGTCCTAAAAGAAAGACCCCACAGTTTGCTCCTGGGACCCCATGTAGAGGTAGAAGGAGAGGAAGGGAGAGCATGAGAATCAGCAGCAATGCCAGCAAGTGGTGCAGGCCCGTGATCCCAGCCCTTGGCGGCAGAAGCAGGGATAAGGAGTTCAAGGTTATCCTCAGCTGTACTTTCAGTTCCAGGCCCATCTGGACTACAGGAAAACCTACCTCAAAAAACAAACAAACAAAAAACTAAAAACAAAAAAAACAGCCAGGCGGTGGTGGCGCACACCTTTATTCCCAGCACTGGGGAGACAGAGCCAGGCGGATCTCTGTGAGTTCGAGGCCAACCTGGTCTACAGAGCGAGTTCCAGGACAGCCTGGACTGTTACACAGAGAAACTCTGTCTCGAAGAAGAAAAGAAAAAGGGCAATAAAACAATTTGATGGTGAACTTGGGACTATGCTATCAGACTAGGGGCCCAACCAACGGCTGTTCCAAGCTCCCAAAGACAGACAGTCTAGATTTTTCCATCCTCTTTCTTATATAGCCTTGCCACACCCACCACACCTACATTCTCTGCCCAGAGGCCGCTCTCCATGCAACTAAATCCCCATTGATTGGTTGATTTTTGATTTCTGCAGTGATGAGGATGAACCCACAACCTCATACATGCCAGGCAAGTGCTCTACCACTAAGCTATATCCCCAGCCAAAAAAAAAAAAAGGAAGAAAAAACTTCAATGAAGCAGAGCCGGAAGAGGTTTCTCACATGGAAGCACAGGGGTTAATAGGTTTTTTGTTTTTTTTGTTTTTTTTTATTGATTTGGTTAGATTTTTGGCCTTTTGAGGTGGGGGTCTCATGCTAAGTCCTGATTCTTCAGCCTCCACCTCACCGGTGCCCTGATGACAAGCCTGTGCCACCATGTCCCACTCTGAACACCACGGTAATAAAGCCAATTGTTGGGTTTCCTTTGGAATATAACATTTAGGCTTTATACAGTCTACTTAAAAACATTTTAAGTGTGTAGAGATTTTGTCTGTGTGTATTATCAGCGCACTACTTGGCAAGACTGGTACCTACTGTGGATAGACAGATGCCCTGGAACCAGAGTTACAGACGGTTGTGAGCTGCCATGTGGGTGGTGGGAATTGAACCCGGGTGTTTCTCTAGAAGAGCAGCCAGGGCTCTTAACAGCTGAGCCATCTCTCCAGCCCGACATTATCTTCCTCGGGTTGTTCTACGTAGGGCTATTTAGACGGAGACTGCCTGACCTCCGGGGCCATGTTCAAGGTCTGGGATGTATATTTTGAGGATTTTACCAAGTGTTCCGGCCTCCCTCCGGCCTATGCAGAAGATAAGGTTTTCTAAATATGAACTCTCCTACCCCATCCCCAGGCCCACGACTTTAGAAACGGCATATCACAGCCACTTACTTTTCCCAGACATAAAATAACCAATAGCCGTGGTCCACTCTGCGCCTGTGCCACGTCACCTGTGTGGAGGTCACAGGACAACGCACCGGAGCCAGTTCCCACCTTCCACCATGTGGCTTCCAGGGATCTACTCAGGTTCTGGCTGTCAGACTCAGCGGCAACTGCCTTAACCCTCCCTGAGCCACGTCACCCCGAGAACGTTGGCGTGCAGTTTCACCGGAGCCAAAACATCTCAGAAAAGAACTCTTGTTTCAGCAGGGCGTTTATTCCCAGCAGTCGGGAGGCAGAGGCTGGTGGATCTCTGTGAGTTCGAGGCCAGCCTGGTCTATAGAGGGAGTTCCAGGACAGCCTGGGCTGTTACTCAGAGAAACTCTATCTCGAAAATCCAAAAAAAAAACAAAAAACAAAAAACAAAACCAAAAACAAAAAAAAAAAAACCAGTCAGGCCTGGGTGGTGGGTCTTGGCTCTTGCCTGTAATCCATCCCAGCACTCTGCAGGCTAAGGTAGAATGCTCAAGTCCAGTCTTTGCTACAGAGTGATTTCCAGCCTCAGGAAAAGAAAAGAAAAGACAGCGAGACACACGTCGATGCAGAAAGGAAGGGAATGCCACAAGCACCAGACTGAGGCTTTTCCTACAAAGACTCCTAAACCGTGTGCACTCTTTCAACATCCGGGGACGATACTGTAAAAGAGTGCGAGCTTTAGAAAGAAACCGGACAAAACCACTTTTCCTGACATCAGATCTTATTTAGCTTAGTGCTGATTTCTTAAAGAGTTCCCACTGACCTTAAAACACGGGGATCTAAGAAACGGATGTTTGCAGTTAGAGGGAAGAAAATCCCAGGGCTGCGCTCGCTCACGCAGCCACATCAGTAACCAAAACAAAGGGGAGAATCCTGGTCCCCAACTCGGAGCCCAGGAACCGCCGCACCCCGACCCCCGCGCGTCACGTGATCGCCCTCCAGCCTTCCACCGAGACAAAGAAGAGGGAGGAGACTCGGGAACAAAGAGCAAGGGCTGTCGAAACCAGACCCGGCGAGGAAGTTCCCCCCGTCTGAGTTTCTGTCTTCGTGTTTTACCTTACCCGAAGGATATTAAAAATTAACCCGAGCTGTAAAAGGGTTGACTGAGCGGACGCACCTGCCCGTCTCAGCCTAACCTGGAGGAGAGGGAGGCTCTCCCCGCCCGCTCAAGCCCGCAGCAAGAGCCTCCTTTGGGGTGTCCTTCCATCCTTCAGGCTGTCGCCTCCCACCTCCGGAGAGATCTGGGCTAACTTCCTCCCTGCCTCTCTCTGCTCAACGTTCGTGTATTTGGAGAAAGTTGTCCCCTGACAAATGGACGTCACCAACGGAGACCTTGGGAAACAGATTGGATGTTGTTTAGGAAAAACGCAAACGGAATAATGGGACCACTCTGGAAGGCAGTTGAAAACTGGACAGAGAACCAGGGACCCCCGCCCCCAACAAACAGACACACAAGAGAGACAGACAGTGAATGAATATTAATGAACCAGGACCTGCATTCAGGCTGAGACCTTGTCTTCTAACTATTGCCTCTGACTTCACATCTACAGACGATTTCCATTATCTAGAAAATTTGTGACTGTCATACAACAAGTCCCATACTTAGAAATAGATGCAATTTATAAATAAAATCTGTTAAGCAGACTGTGAATTTAAATTTTTCACAAGAGGAATAAAAGCTCATTTCTACGATTCAGTGTCTTGTTTTAATCTGCCTCGCCATTTTCTTTTTAGATTTATTATTGTTTATTTATGGGTATGGGTGTTTGCTTTCAAGTATGTATGTGAGCCGCTTGCATGCCTGGTGCTGGTGGAAGTCAGGGGGCATGGGAACGCCGGAACTAGAGTTAAGGATGGTTGGGAGTCACCATGGAGGTGCTGGGATGTGAATCGGGGTCCTCTACGAAAAAGTAGCTGCTGTTTTTAAAAATATTAGCAGCGCTGTTACGGGCGAAAAGGTCATGAGATACGACAAAACCCAGCATCAGAGCTTTATTGGGGGGGGGGGACACACAGAAGAGAGTAATCAGGCCTGGGGGAGACACACGTGCAGAAGCGGGGGGAGGAGAGAGGGAAGGAGTCTGTGTCCGGCTTTTTAAGGATTGCCCTGCACATGCGCAGGTGGGCTTATAGAGCCACGCCACACATTGGCTGATTGCGTGACCACACCACGAGCATTACGTAATCACACAGTGCATAGATGATGTAAGACGTAAGACCCCTTGCTCAGCTACTGAACTGCCCATGTGAGGTCATGCAGCTGGAGTGGGAGAATCCTAACAGTAGCAAATGCTTTTGACAGCTGAGCCATCTCTCCAGACCCTGGCTTTCTCTTCTTGTTTGCAGCTTTGCCTTCGGCTTGCTGCCGTCCCCCGGATGCTGTCCTCAGGATGCCGGAGACCCGTCTGGAAGTAGTGAAGCTCTTTCCCAACTCCCAGCACCTCTAACACCCTCTTCAACATCACACACACAAAGCAAGTGTTAAAAATGACCCACTAGAGGGGCTGCAGAGATAGCTCAGAGGTTAAGAGTACTGGCTACTCTTCTAGAGACCTGAGTTCCAATCCTAGCACCCACCACCATCTATACATAGCTCCAGTTCCCAGGGATCTGAAGATTCCTGGCCTCTATAGACACTGTGTGAAGGTGGTGCGGAGCCATATATGTAGACTTGAGCCAGGTGTGGTTGCTCAAGCATTTAGTCCCAGCACTTGCGAGGCAGAGGCAGAGGCAGGCAGATCTCTGTGAGTTCAAGTCTAGCCTTGTCTAAAAATGAGTTCTAGGACAGTTTAGGACCACACAGTGAGACCTTGTCTCAAAAGAAAAAAAAAAAAGACTCATTAGAGCTGGATGTGGTGGTACATGCCTATAATCCCAGCACTTGGGATACTGAGGCAGAAAGATCACTTCAAGTTCAAGGCCATCTTGGGTTATAAAGTGAGTTCCAGGCCAGCCAGGACTATACAGAGACCCCCTGTCTTGCAAAAACAAACCAAACAAATAAACAAACAAAAAATGATTTGTTTTATTTTTAAGTGTGTGTGTGTGTGTGTGTGTGTGTATTCCAAGTTAGTTAAAGTCACCACATGGTGTCTGGAAGACACAAAGGAGGCAACAACCAGACTTCTGAATGCTCTGAAGGTAAACTATGGGCAGTAGGCCACGGCTACCCACGAGCATTCTTAGTGGGATGCTAGCCCATAGGCATGAGGCAACAGCAGGCCCCCAGCTCATCTACCTCCTAATAGAATTCCTTACTTTTCCAAGTCTGGGCCACTCACACGCTAGCTGAAGGAGGTCAGCACCTTCTGCAAGGCATCCACCACATCAGGTTCCCAGGGAACCAGAATCAGGCCCGGCCTTGAATCAGTCCTCATGACTTCCGGTATGTCCTTGCTTCCATCCGAGTCGGGCTGCCAGTGTGATGACCTACAGTGACCAGGCTAAACAGAAGAGTTCCCCCAGTGTGGTGATTCTACATAATCCCGACCACAAGTCGGTCGCTCTCTGCTCACCATGGCCCTGCCTCTCTGATCCTGTCGCAATGTTTCTAGAGGCAGAAGCCAACAGCCATGTGGACAGTGCATAGCTCCTCCCGTGGAAACCACAGCCGTCCTCAGCTTAGCCACACCCCACCTGCTGGGACACCAGCTCCGCGACACCTCAGCTTCTCCCACACAGAATCCTCTTCCTCCTCTTTCCTTCCTCCCTAGACCACATCTGGCCTAGCCGCCTTCCATTTCTCCTTTCTACCTCATTTCACGAACTTCCTCGGGCCTCCTCTCTGGCTTACCCCTGTGGAACATTACCTTCCCTGCAGGCGATCTCAGGACTGCAAAGAAAACTCACCCCAACCCCGAAAGCAAAGCAAAATAACTGCAGGCCTCCTCAGTGTTGGTTAACCTGGTTGAACAGGCTCACCGACCGATCATTTAGTATCGAGAACAAAGAATCCACTGTGACTTTGCTGTTTCCTGTGATTATAGCCCAGATACCAGGAGTTACATGTTAATTTGCAGGTTGTGGTCCAATAGAAAAACTTTTTTTTTTTTTAAGACAGCCTCCCTCTGTAGCTGAGCCTGGCCTAGAACTTACTAGACTGACCTAGGTAGCTTCCAACTCCCAATTCTACTTCAGCCTTCCTGAGGGACTGGCATGCGTGAGCCACTGTGCTCAGCAAGATACAAATAATTTCTATCTGGTGGAAATACAAGTTGTGTTTCTACTGTTCTATAAGACACTGGCCATTTTGGGAACTATTTATTTTCATTTTTTGGTTTTTCGAGACAGGGTTTCTCTGTGTAACAGCCTTGGCTGTCCTAGAACTCGCTCTGTAGAACAGGCTAGCCTCAAACTCACAGAGATCCACCTGCCTCTGCTTCCTGGATGCTGGGATTAAAGGCATGTGCTGCCACACCCAGCCAGTTTTGTATCTAACTTAAATTCATTCTGCCATTCTAAATACCCAGTTTCCCAGTGTCTTAGTAATGTACCATCTACTGGTTCACTTGTTAATCAGAAAATTGGATAACAAATAGGTTCTCAGCTGGGCAGTGGTGGTGCACGCCTTTAATCCCAGCACTCAGGAGGCAGAGGCAGGCGGATCTCTGTGAGTTCGAGGCCAGCCTGGGCTACAGAGTGAGTTCCAGGACAAGCTCCAAAGCTACACAGAGAAACCAAAAAGGGTTTTCAGCCTTTTGGCTAAGATCATGTGGACATATGCTCATTTCAAATTTGCATCAGAATTGCAGTGAAATTTTCTTGAGAATTTTACTTTGACAGTATTCTCCCTCCATAGCCGCCTGGAATGTGAGCTCGGCCAACCACTCGCCCTGTTGGCTTCTAGTCACTTTGCCCAACCCCTGTGCTGAGGTTTTTCTCCATCATACCTAGCTCGGCCAAGTGTGGATGCGGTTTCTCTGCAGACTTCCTCTTCCTCCATCTTTACCTTCTCTTCCCAG
>CABHPQ010159571.1:5495-25412 GCA_902168405.1 Peromyscus aztecus
CCAAGAGCATCACTCCCTCTACCCAGCTCTGCATGTTCTTTATAGCTCTAATCGTGATCTGATATACTATAGATGTATTTTCTTACTTATTCATTGTTTGCCTGTTTACCCTAGATCACAAACCCTGAGAAGGCAAAGGCTTGTTCACTGCTGTATCCCTGCTCCTACATCACTACCTGGAAAACAGCAGTGCTCAATCAGTAGTTTCTCTGATGAATGAATGAATGCTAGAAACTAAATACTTGTTGAATTAAATAGAACTGGACCTGGCCCTTTAAAATATTTTTACATTTACTTATGTGCGTGTGTGCGTGCGTGCATGCGTAGGTCAGGTGGCAGCCCTTGGGAATCAGTTCTCTCCTTTTACTATATGGAGTCATCAGGTTTGGTGGCAAACACCTTTACCTCCTGAACCAGCCATGGACCTGATTCTTTTTTTTTTTTTTTCATTTTTCTTTATTAAGAAAATTTCTACTCACTTCACATACCACCCACAGATCCCCCTTCCTCCCTCCTCCCAACCCCCAGCCCTCTCTCCCAAGCCACCCTGCATCCCCACATCCCCCAAATCAAGCTCTCCCATGGGGAGTCATCAGAGCCTAGCACACTGAGCCTAGGCAGGTCCAAGCCCCTTCCCACTGTACCAAGGCTGTGCAAGGCATCACACCACAAGCACCGGATTCCCAGAATCCTGCCCATGCACCAAGTACAGATCCCGATCCCCTTGCCTGGGTGCCCCCCAAACAGTTTGAGCCAAACAACCGTCTTCCATATCCAAAGGGCCTAGTCCAGTCCCATGGGCGCTCCACAACCACCAGCATGGACCTGATTCTTAACCTTTGTTAAGATCATAGACAGCTATATCTTTTCAGAGGTCCTAAGCAGAGGAGGGGCTAGGACTAGGAAAAGAGAAAGAGAGACAAAGAGGAAGGAAGGAAAGAAGGAAGGGAATTTTATAAATAAGTCCTCTAATCCTTTTGGATGGAAAAAACCCAGTGCTGAGTGTGCGGAAGGACGGGACCGCTTGATCAGCATGCAGGGACTGACATGACAGCTAAAAGGCAATAGGTAATGTCTGCTCTAGAGGAGATGCTGCTCTGAGTGTTTAAAGCAGAGAGCCAGACACAACGCGGCACCACTGAGGAGCGTGAGGCCATACAGACTGACTGCGGGAGGGCCGCTTTCCTCTTTAGCCAGAGGGTCAGGGGAAGGTTGTTGGGGCATGGGCACTATGATGTGCATTTTTTAAGACTGATTTTTGTTTCACTATTGTGCCACAGTGCACACGTGGAAGTCAGAGGACAGCATTTGGGAATCAGTTCTCTTCCAACCACATGGGTTCTGGGCTCAGAGGCCAATGGCTTTAAGTACTGACTCATCCTTCCAACCCTGAATTTACCTTTTTTGTGGGTTCTAAGCTTAGGTTCCAAGTACTTTTATCCACTGATCTATTTCATCAGCCTGAGGTTTTGTCTTTTTAAGGGCAGGGTCCTACTATGAAGCCCTGGCTGGCCTGGAACCCCCTATATATACTATGGAGGCCTCAAACGCCTCATCCCGCCTGATGCTGGGATTAAAGTTATGCATCATTACATCAAGCTCCAAGGTACGTTTTTCTAAGTCACTGGTTTTAGTTTCTGAATTCTAGCAGCTATTATGAAGTGAAGAACTTGGGACTTCTGGGCTAGGATCCCAAATATTTGCTGTCCTGCTGTTTCAAAGTGGGACCAGTTTTGCCATTTGATGCTCCTCCAGGGCGCTGCCTTTAAGATGCCTTTGGCCTGTGATGGAAACTGGTTGTTCGAAGTTTGAATAAGAATGGCTCCCATAGCCTCATATATTTAAACACTTGAGTCCTAGCTGGTGGAACTGTTTGGGAAGGATTAGGAGGTGTGGCTGTGTTGGGAAGATGGGGGCAAGCTTTGAGGTCTCAAAGGGCTCCAGTGATTTCCAGTGTGCCTCTCTCTGCCTCATGGTTGTGGATCAATATGTGAGCTCTCAGCTGCTCCTTCACTCTGCCATCATGAACTCTTACCCTCTGAAACCTCAAGCCAAATTAAACGCTGTCTTAGGGTTACTACTCCTGTGATGAAACACCATAACCAAAAGCAACTTGGGGAGGAAAGAGAGGGTTTATTTGGCTTATGCTTCCACATCACTGGAAGGAACACAGGACAGGAACTCAAACAGGTCAAGGAACCTGGTGGCAGGAGCTGACAAAGAGGCCGTGGAAGGGTGATGTTGACTGGCTTGCTCTCCATGGCTTGCTCAGCCTGCTTTCTTATAGAAATAAGACCACCAGCCCAGGGATGGCACCACTCACAATGGGCTGGACCCTCCCCATCGACCACTGATTAAGAAAATGCCCTATAACTGGATTTTTTTTTTCAGAGCTGAGGACTGAACCCAGGGCCTTACACTTGCTAGGCAATCGCTGAGCTAAATCCCCAACCCCCCTATAACTGGAGATTATGGAGGCATTTTTCTCAATCAAGATTCCCTAGATGACTCTAGCTTGTGTCAAACTGACATAAAACTGGCCAGCACAAACATTTCCTTTTATAAGTTGCCTGGTCATAGTGTTTTATCACAGCAATAGAAAAGTAAATGGGACAGAAACCAAAGTGATATCATCCACAGGTACACAGGACTTCCACAGCACCCAGAGTATCCATCACTACTGCGCTGGCGAAGGTGGCGTAACGCACTTCAGGTGAAACTGGTGTCTTTTGTTAAGCAAAAACACCTTCCAGGATCTTCGTTGCACTTGAAGGTCTCATCTCTGGTAGAAAAAGGGGCTTGTTCCACTTCAGGAGTGCTAGGACCAATGGGTGCATTCCTCAGAGGAGCACTTAAACCGGAAGTTGTAATAAGCAATGGAGCTGAAGATAGTCTAACAAGAGACCGTCCCTGGTGTTGTAGAGAAGTGCTGGCTTAAAGCTCAGGGATAAAGGGCTGGACTAGCCTTTTTTTTTTTTTTTTTTTTTTTTGGTTTTTCGAGACAGGGTTTCTCTGTGTAGCTTTGGAGCCTGTCCTGGAACTCACTCTGTAGACCAGGCTGGCCTCAACTCACAGAGATCCTCCTGGCTCTGCCTCCGTGTTCTGGGATTAAAAGCGTGCGCCCCCACTGCCTGGCTTGGACTACCGCTTTTAGTTACTTTTCTTATTGCTGTGACCAAATACCTGACAAGCAGGGAAGGGAGGAAGGGTTGATTCTGGCCCACAGTTCAAGGGTACAGTCCAGCATGCTGGGAAAGTCACGGCAATAGCAGGGTAAAGCCGTGGTCATGTTGTATCTGCAGCCAAGAAAGAGGTGAATGCTTGTGCTCAGCTCGCTTTCTCCTTTATATTCAGACTGGGACCCCAGCCCATGGAACTGTACCACCTATATTTAGGGTGGGTCTTCTTATCTCAGTTAACTTGTTCAAGATAATCTCTCACAGACTTGCCTGAAGGCTAACCTAATCTAGATAATCCCTCACATGCACACCCTGTTGTCTCCTAGATGATTCTAGATCTTGTCAAGTTAATACACACACACACACACACACACACACACACACACACACACACTGTATATATATATATGTATATATATATATATGTATATATGTTTGTTTGTTTTGGTTTTTCCAGACAGGGTTTCTCTGTGTAGCCCTGGCTGTCCTAAAATTATCTCTATTGTCCAGGCTGGCCTTGGACTCAGAGATCTGCCTGCCTCTACCTCCAAGTACTAGTATTAAAGGCGTGTAGCACCATTCCCAGCTAAGTTGACACATTAAAAAATATTTATTTTTTATTGTGTGCTCATGAGACAGAGATGTATGTGGGACTAAGGGGATACATGGTGTGCGTCACAGTGCACATGTGGAAGTCAGAAGACAACTTTGGAAGTCGGGTTTCTCTTTCTACCTGTATGCTATGGGTCCCGGGGATCAAGCTCCGGTTGTCAGCCTTGCTTGGCAGGTGCTTTAACCTGCTCAGCCACCTCACCAGCCCAATGAACAATATTAACCATCCTCTCTCTCTCCTGTGTAAGGACCTGGGTTCAGTCTCAGGGACTCGAAACAAAGCAAAACAAAACAACAAAATAGTGTTACGGTGGGGAAGCCCACAGCAGCAAGCTGGACTAGATGCCTTCATCACTGCCTCTAACTCTTTCTGAGTTCTGTGAGTTCCACTCATCTCTTCTCATTCTGGCCTTCTAGTCCTGATACACCCTCTGCAGACAAAAATCACACCCCAACTTCAATGACCCTGTCAAGGAAGCATGGGGAGCAGGTAGTCATATGCCACTCAATTGGTCTGTCCTTACTGCCCATCACTTTACCAACCCAGACGTTCATTGGCTCAGACTGTGGAAACTGGCCCTTGGTAGGTAAGTCAGACAGAATAATGCCCCCACCCTCAAGATGCCCACATCTAATCCCTTTGCCTGACCTGGCAGAAGGACTGTGTGGATATAAGTTAGGAGAGTGAGGTGGGAAAACGATCTTGGATTCTCCAGGTGGGCCCAGTGAGATCATCAAAGTCCATGGAAGAAGGCAGGGGAGCCAGAAAAAGAGAAGGTAAGAGAAGCCGAGGTGAGAGTGATGTGCTTCGTGATGAGAGAAGTGGCCGTGACTGAAAGAGTGAAGATAACCACGGGCAACTGACAAAGGCCAGGAGACACATTCTCCCCAGAGTCTCCAAAAGGAATACAGCTTGGCTGAGCCTTTGGCTTCAGCCTTCTGAGACCCGTTTCCACCGTTCTGACTCCAGGACTAAGAATATGATAAATCAGTGTTATTTAAAGCCAATTCAATTCACGATTATTTGTTATCAAATTAGAAAACAAATATAGAGGCTTAAAATCAATCCCCCAAACAACCAACAACCTGGAAAAAGAAAAAAAGAGTCTCCTAAGGAAGAAGAGGAAGTGACCATGGCAGTTGAGAGCACGGGCCTTGTGCTGGTGGGATGGTGCAGCCGCTAAAGGCTCTTGCTGGTGAACCTGATGGTCTGAGTTTGATCCCAGGGAGCCACATGGTGGGAAGGGAGAACCAAGTCATATAAGCTGTCCTCTGATCTCCACATGTGCACTGTGACATACACATGTGTATGACCTCCCACTATTCAGGAAACAAATAAATAAATGTAATTTTTAAAAAGAATGTGGGCCTTGGGGATAGACAGACTTGATCTGGATCCCAGCTGAGCTTCATTTCCCCATCTCTGGAAATATGGAAGTATTACATCTGCCTTGCCCAGGGAGCTTGTGAAGATTAAGGCAATGTGGGTGAGGGCTGCGGGTTTAGCTCTGTGGTACAAGTCCATGGTTCGAGCCCCTGCACTCCAATGAGGAAAACAATGCAAAGCCAGCAGGCTAGAGCCCAGATACAGCACCTGAAAACTAGGAAGGGTTCAATAGATTGTCACCATAGTTATTGTTCATTGCTATCGCCACGTCTACCGTTGCTCTTACCACCACGCCCACTCTTATGCTGACGATACTTTGGCTGCTGAGGCTATCGCCACTAACATCACAGCATCACGGCCTGAGTACACAGCATGGGAAGGATCGACAGAAACAGCAGCAGGAATAAGGGCGGATAGCATTAGAAAGGGTCAAAGTAGCAGTTACAACACCTACCCACTGTTCTGGTGGGTCTTATTTCTCAACCCGAAGACCCCAGGGCTGAGAAAATCGATATCTGCATCTTTCTGCCAGAAATCCCTGCTCGATTGCCTGTGTCTTGTGCTGTAGCCTCCTGGCTGACAGGCTAATGCCAAGTCCCCAGCCAAGGCCTCCATCTGCGCCTCTTCTGTCTGGCTCTGTGCCATGGAGCCAGGCCTGGATTCCAGCTAGGGCTTTACTAAGGGAATGCAGAGACATGGCAGAGCCCAGAACTCAAGGTGCTGGTCCTCTGCTCCGGGAGACGAACCAGAACCCAGAGTCTAATTATAGCCATTTCCTTGTGGCATTTTCCATTTGAGAAAGCAAACCACAGAGCAGAAGAACAAGTGGGCAAGGTACAAACACCTCCTTTCTGTGATTCTCTCCCAAGGCACCACTATTGTTGGGGAGCCTCCTTTTCTTCAAATGTATAAAAAGGCACCAGATTGCTTTTCCCTAAAACACTGAGTTTTGATGAGTAACACACTAAGACAATATGTTGTAGGTATTTTTAGCATGCAATACCACTTAATATGGTGGTTATGAATCATCCTCTGAGCCAGGCCTGGTGGCACTGGCTTATCATCTCAGCTACTAGGGCACTGAAGCAGGAAAATCACAACTTCAAGGTCAGGTTGGGCAACTTAGTGAGATCCTGTCTCAAGATCAAAAGAAATAATAACAATAAAAAGAGAAGGACTGGGGATATGGTGATAATAGCCCAACAGTAGAATTCTGTGGTGGTTTGAAAGAAAATGGCCCCCAAAGGGAGTGGCACTATTAGGAGGTGTGGCCGTGTTGGAGGAAGTGTGTTACTGTGGAGGTGGGCTTTGAGGTCTCCTATGCTCAAGCTCTGCCCAGTGTAACAGTTTGCTTCTTGTTGCCTGCAGATCAAGAACTCTCAGCTCCTTCTCCAGCACTATATATGCCTGCATGCCTTCATTTCCCCACCATGATGATAATGGAATAAATCTCTGAAACTGTAAGCCACCCAAATTAAATGTTTTCCTTTATAAAAGTTGCTGTGTTCATGGTGTCTCTTCACAGCAATTAAGACAAATTCTTCCTAACATTCACAAGGTTATTTTGATCCTCTGTGTGTGTGTCCATACACTTGCACGTGTGTTGGGGTGCAAGTGTACATATATACCATGGTGCACATGTGGAGTTCAGACAATAATTTGCTCCTTTACCAGATGGGTCCTGGTATGGGACTCTTCAGGTTCAATGGTAGGGGCCTTTACCTGTTGAGCCATCTTACTGCACCCCTGAGGCTATAGGTTCAATCCCTAGCACTGGGGGGGGGGGGAGATGGGGGAAATCCCCAACAGAACCCTCATCAAAGGGAGTCAAAGAGAATCTAGCATTACATGGGAACTTACTTGCTTGCTTGTTTTCAGACAGGGCCTTACTGTGGAGCTTAGGCTGGCCTCTGACAATCCTGTCTCAGCCCTCCAGGTACTGGCATCACAGGCCTGTGTCACCACACTGGATACGCATTCTGGTTTTTTTTTTTTTTTGGTTTTTTCGAGACAGGGTTTCTCTGTGTAGTTTTGTGTCTTTCCTGGAGCTCACTTGGTAGCCCAGGCTGGCCTCAAACTCACAGAGATCAGCCTGGCTCTGCCTCCCGAGTGCTGGGATTAAAGGCGTGCGCCACCAACGCCCAGCTGGTTTTGCTTCTTTTAGCTACATGGCCTTAGGTAAGGCACTTACCTTCTCAGAATCTCAGTCCCTGTTTATCCCAGCACTTGGGAGGCAGAGGCAGACAGATCTCTGTGAGTTCGAGGCAAGCCTGGGCTACAGAGTAAGTTCTAGGACAGGCAAGGCTACACAGAGAAACCCTGTCTCAAAAAATGAACCAAGCAAGCAAACAAACAAACAAAAAAGACATGATATCACTATGTGACCCTCGCTGGCCTAGAACTTGCTACATAAACAAGGCTGGCCTTGAACTCACAGAGACTCACCTGCCTTTGCCTCTTAAGTGCTGAGATTAAAGACACAAACCACCATGTTTGGCTTAACTTCTTTATTTTAAAATGGCTTCAGGGCCAGAGAGGTGGCTCAGTAAAGATAAGTATGCTTGCTGCCAAGACCGAGGACCTGAGTTCAATCTCTGGGACCTAAAGGGTGGAATAAAAGAACTGATTTCCACAAGTTATCCCCTGACCTCCACAGGTGTGCTATGGCACACGAACAGATGCCTCTCAAGGCTCCTGTGAGGAGAAAGGAGATGATCCACTGTAGCCCACAGCTCACTGCCTGAACTTGAGCAATTACTTGGTAAATGCTAGTTATTATTGTCATCAGAGTTTGTTACAGTTTGAATATGAAACGCCCTCCAACGGGCTCATGTGTTTAACCTGGGGCTCCAGCTGCTGGTGCTCTTTGGGGGAATTTCTAGATACTTTAGGAGATGGGCCATAACTGAAGAAGGTAGAAGACCACAGAGATGTGTCTTTGGGGGCTGTATCTTGCCCTGGTCTCTTCCTATATTCCCTTTTACTCTGCTTCCTGGAGGCCATGATATGATCTCTTCTTTGCCACACTCTCCCCACACTGATGGAAGGATACTGCTGAAACCGTGAGCCAAGACAAATACATCCTTCAGTTGTTATATCACAGCTATTATATCGCAGAGATGCAAAGGTAACCATGGCATCACTGTGATGCTAGTCTCATTTTCAGAACGTAGATTTGCTCAGGACCAAAGGCAGCCACACATCTTATTATCAGCTTGGCTTGGCCTTTCCTCATTGTCACAGCAGCCACAAACTGCTTACTTGGTAAGGTCTGGGCAGTCAGGTTCCTTTCCCTTCCAAGGTCAGGGCACTAGACAGCCTGAGTTCTTCTTAGTGGGTTCAGCTAAGCATGGCTGCAATAGACAAAGACATTCTTACATGCTTCAGAAGTACTCCACAATAGTTGTTATAGTATTGGGACTGTCTGTCCTACAAAGCTGTAAAAATAATAAATTAAAATTAAACCAGGTATGGAGGTGTACACCTGCATTCCCAGCACTTGGGAGTCAGAGACAGTGAGATCAGGTGTTTAAGGCTGTCTTCAGTTACAGACTGAGTTGGAAGCCAGCCTGGGTTGCATATGACCCTTCCTGATAAAAAGGAAAGAAGACTCAGTAGTTAACAACACTTGCCGCTCTTGCAGAGGACCCAGTTTTGGTTCCCAGCATAGACATTAGGTGGTTCAGAACCACCTGGGACTCTTCAGAACCACTCTTCTAGTGTCTATGGTACCTGCATGTCCTGTGGTGCACATAAAATCATGCTGGCACACACATACACATGTAAGTAAATAAACACATAAATAAACCTTTAAAAATAAGGAAAAAAGTCATTGCTAGAAAGTTGACTTCTAACTTATGATCTTTGAACAAAATCATTGAATTTGTCGATTGGCCAATTCAGTTATGACTGACCAAAATACATCTGAGAAATCATGACAGTTCAGGGTTATTTCAAATGTGGCAACTAAATGAAGATTTCCCAGAGTTTGAGGTGGGGGTGCTAGGTGAAATTTGGTGGTAGACACATGCTTAGGATACAAAATGCTCTGGGTTAGGTCATATTGTTTAAAAAAAAATATCAAGAAGATTCCCCAGAAAGAAACAAGACATGAAGAATGAGTCAGACGACATTTGGCAAGGTCTTTGAATTTTCTTCCCTGTGGTGACAGTAATTGATGGATGCAGGGCAATCAGCATCCTCCATCACCACAGGTGATACCCAGGTCACTGTATCCTTTGCAAGTGCAATTTACTGGACACATCAGTGTATTTCTTTCAGCTCTGCAATCCCACCTCTGAGAATCTATCCCAAAGAAATAATCTGAATTTAGAAAGCGCTATTGACTTATGTTTGTTGATTGCCTAATTATGCATAAATGTGCAACTTCCTAAATGACAACCCAAAGGTCTAATAGGTAGCTGGTTAAATAAACAACAACAAATCTATTCAGTGGACTGTTACACAGCCACACACGGGTTATGTGTGGAAAGTTTTCTGAATAGTAAGTAAACAATTAGATACAGAATGGCATCATTTTAGCTATGTGAAAAACTGTAGGTAGGAAAAAACTTAGAGAATAATAGTTAATAGTTACATTAAGAACTAAAATTAAGATGTATTAATGAATGTATTAGAGAGTGATTCGTAATTGTGGGCAATTTTTTATACATGTTTTGAGTTAAACATGTCGTACTACATTTTTGTTTATTTTTGTGTATGTGTGTGGGCGTATATGGTCCATCACGTACCTGTGGAGGTCAGGAGATAGTCTGCAGAAGTCAATCCATGTGGGTCCCAGGGACGGAACTGAGGTCGTGGCTTGGCTGCAAACTTTTGTTGATTCACATCATTGGCCTTGTTCTGAGTTTTAAATTGTGTGGTTCAATATGAATTGTGTGCCTAGTAGACTACTAGCCCTCGAAGATCTCCCAGCCTGATCCCTAGAGCCTGTTACTATGGATTAAGGATCCACAGATTGATTATGCATCTCATTTACACTTAGAATCAAGACATTTTTCCTTTGGATGAAGAAGATTTGTATCACTGAGTTTATAGGAGACAGATCAGAATTTGTAGGTCAGCACATTGTTTTTTGCTATTTATCAAATCTGTAATGTCCAAATCTACATACATATAAACCCAGAAATGGGGTCATTTTTGCCTCCAGTATGGATCATTTTTCTTCCTTAAATCCATTTTTTTTCTGAAACCATAAAACTGTGACATTATAAGCAAAAGTTAAAAAAAAAGAAAGAAAAAAAATGTCCACAATTTCTTTACCTTAAAGTAATCATTCTTTTGTATATTGCCTTCCATTTTTCTGTTTGCTTGCTTTGTTTTAAGACAAGTCCTATATAGCCCAGGCTGGCTTTGATCTTGCTGTGTTGTTGAGGATGGCCTTGTAAAATGGAAACGGATCCTCTTTGCCTCTGCCGCCCAAGTGCTGGGGTTACATGTTTGTTATCACCATACCTGAGCCTTTTTCTCCCTTCCCTTCTTCCCCTTCCCTTCCCTTCCCCTCCCCTCCCCTCCCCTTTCTTTCTGTGTATGTGTCTTTTTTTTTTTCTGAGATAGTCTTGCTATGTAGTCCAGGCTAGTCTCAAACTCTAGATCATAGCTTCCCATGTTCTGGGATCATAGACACTACCACATACTATGAGCTTTTAAAAAAACATATTTTGTTGATCAGGATTCTTCATTGTAAATAGCTAAAATCCACCTCAAAGTATCATAACTTAAAGAATGGATTAGTTTAGTGGCTAGGAAATACATTAGCTTTTGGAGTGGCTAGATTCAAACGATATATTCAAAATATTGCTAAGGTCATATGTCTTTCCATGCCTTGGTTCTTTCCTTCATCCTTTCTTCTACATGGTTTCATTATTTGATCTGTCCACATGATAGGAAGAATGGCCAACAGTTTGGTGAGACTCTTGTGGTCCTTATAATTCTCAATACCAGAAGAAGACAAAGCAACTGATGTGGAACATCTTGTATACATTGTCCTTGGACATCTATGGGTCACATGGCCACCCTGAGGTAAATAGGTATTGAGTTGGAGATAAAGGTAGCATTATTGTCTAGGCTCATGTCACATGCATACTCCTGAAGGCAGGGATTGGGAAGGGACAGTATGACTGATGACAGCCAGAGAAGTCTCAGTGCCTTTAAAGTGGGTGTTGATTATTCGAAAATAGGAACCAGCATCTATCCATATATTTTTTTTTCAAAAATGATCATTTTGAACATAAAATCATATGCATGTATGAAAATATCACAATGAAACCATTATTTTGACATAGTGGAATCTAGAAAAAAGATGTGAAAATAATATATATTTATCTTGTACAGTATATTTTGAAATGTGTTGTTGAGTAGTTAAGTTAATACATGTATTACATCATATATCTAGTTTATATCATGAATAATTTGTATTTTCTCCACTCTTCATAATTACCATTTTAATGGCTTCAGGATTGCATCTTATAATAGAATACCAGTATTTAGGAAATGGAAGCAGATTAGAAATTCAAGGTCATCCTCTGGTACAGAGTAAGTTCAAGGCCAGCCTGTGCTACAGGAGTCTTTTTTTGGGGGGGGGTTGGTTTTTTCAAGACAGGGTCTCTCTGTGTAGTTTTGGTGCCTGTCCTGGATCTTGCTCTGTAGACCAGGCTGGCTTTGAACTCACAGAGATCTGCCTGCCTCTGCGTCCTGAGTGCTGGAATTAAAGGCATGCACTACCACCGCCCGGCGACCTACCTTGTCTTAACAAACCAATAAATTGAACTAAAAGGAAAAAGAAAACAAAATCAACCAAACAATTGAAACGTCTATTGTTCATTCCAATAAACCTTTGGAAGAAAAGTGAAAACTTCCCTTTGCCCCTTTATGTGTAGTTTTCTCTCTGGTTCAGATTATTTCTGTAAATAGATTTCCAGAAGAGAGTTAACTGGGTTAAAGGTGGGAACGATGGTTCATTCTGGCAAATCATTTTTAGAAGGGCTCTGCTAGTGTCCTGGGAGCAGGGTAGCTGCCAGGAGAAGAGGGAAATTGTAGTGTCAGGACTTGCAAAAGGAGACCGCTTGAAGGCGGTTACAAATCGGCATATCCTATAGCCATGACCAAAGCACAAAGAAATATAAAAACTGATAAGGCACACCCTGCCATCCCAGCAGCCAGGAAGCAGAGTTCTTGCAACTTTGAGGTCAGCCTGGGTTACGTGGAAAATTTTGGGTTAGTCAGGATTGTACGGTGAGACCCTGTCTCAAAATGTGACCTCCTCCCCCCCCCCCCCAAAAAAAATTGTACGGTGAGACATACATGGACAGGTAAAATGCAAATGCTTCTAGTTAGGAGAATGTGTGCTAGAACAGCAGAACAGCAAGATAATGCTTTTCACCCTCCAGGTTGATAACAATAAAACACTACCCAGGCTTAGTGGGGCAAGTCTGTAATCCCAGCACTCAGGAGACTGAGGAGTAGGATCACACATTCAAGGCCAGCCCCTGCTATACAATGAGACCTTGTCTAAAATAAAAGTAAAACAATACCCTCCACCTAACACACAGTACTTGTTAATGCTAAGGTGATAAGACAGATACTCTTTTACTCAGCTGATAGGAATGGGAATTGCTATAACCTTATAGAAATATAATCTGGTCATATGATTTAAAAACTAAAGTATATATAGCCTTTGATCTGTGAAACATTTATCTAACTATTCTTTATCAATAAAAAAATCAGGAGTCAGATAAGAACCTGAATGGTCAGAGAAGTGACGGAGAAGCCACCAGTGACATCCTATCTCTTCCGTTCTACCATCCAAAAGGGCTGAGATCCTCTTACTACTTCCTGTGTCTTATTTGTCCTTAGTCCTCCAAAACCTCTATGGTTAATTTTGGTCAGTTAGTGGCTAGCTCCACCCTCTGACTCAAAGCAAACTTTATTGTAAGAATGTCATCAAAATATCACAAACAGATCTGGCAATCCATTTTTGTGAATCTATCTTGTGAAAAGAAGACAATATCAAAGCCAGGTGAGGTGCTGAATTCCTTTAAGCCCAGAAGAGGCAGAAACGGGCAGCTCTCTGAATTCAAGGCCAGCCTGGTCTACAAAGAGAGTTCCAGGACAGCCAGGGCTATGTAGAAGAAGTCTGTCTCAAAAAACAAAAAAATGTAGCTGGGAAGTGGTGGTGCATGCCTTTAATCCCAGCACTCAGGAGGCAGAAGCAGGTGGAACTCTGTGAGTTTGAGGCCAGCCTGGTCTACAAAGCGCGTTCTAGGACAGCCAGGACTGTTTCACAAAGAAACTTTGTCTTGAAAAAAAAAAAAGAGGAAGAAGATATTAAAATTGTTTCCTGTTGGTGTCAGTTCCTCTTTTTTTTTTTTTTTCCGGTTATAGGCCTCTTATATCTTTGGGTTTATCTCTAGGACATGCCAATACTTACCTTAAACAGAGAAACATTTGTAATTGATGGTAGATGAGCAAGCTGACCTCCAGAAGTCATTTTAATTTTCTTCTTTCTAGTGGTAGGTCCTATTACTAAAAAAAAATCTATGATCACCCAGTTAGCGACCATATAGCCCAGTCTCCCTTATGACTAGGTGTAACCATACAACTGTTAGCCAATAGCATATAAGTGAAGGAATGTCTACAACCTCCTTGACTTGTTCATCTGGAAATTTTGACCCCAATAAATACCTATTGGATTCTTTGTTGTTGCTATTGTTTTAAATGTAATCAACTCTCTCCCTCGCTCTCTCTCTCTCTCTCTCTCTCTCTCTCTCTCTCTCTGTCTCTGTGTGTGTGTGTGTGTGTGTGTGTGTGTGTGTGTGTGTTTTCACGGTTGCTCATTGAGACTTGTCTTTTTTGGACCTTATTGAAGGATTCAGCAGAGTTCACGGAGCATGGGAATAACAAGGGGTGTTTCGCATTTTGCTAGAAACAGATAAAAATCTTAGTCAGTGGATTTGTCTGGGGTGTAGGGAAGAATGAATGGGCAGCTGTGAGTTTCAGATGCCATTTATTCCTTCCTCATAAATTTGAGTTCCAAATGAGCAGGACTGATTTAGTCTCAGCTTTCAGAAGACTAAAAATTGGGCTTATTCCTGGCCCATGATTATATGTATTTGGCTCAGAATAAACTATTATAGTTCCTTAAAGCACAAAGTGGGTCATAAATCAACATGATTACTCAATACTTTGATGGGGGTGTTAGGTAGGTAGGCTACAGCAGGGCTGGGAGACCTTAGCTACAAGCTTCAGATTTCGTCTTCAGTGCTCAGGTTTGCAGCTGGCGTCTTACAAAAGCCAAGCTAGCACCGTGCACACTGGGCTACAGCCCCAGCTCCCTGATGTTTCCTATGGCATCCTTAACTTTAAGGTTTGGGGAGGCTAAGGGGCACACTAAGTTTTATGTGATAGCCATAATATTAGGTAAACGTAGACGAGATTCTAAACGGTCTTAGTAAATAAGAAACACAGAGCCAAAAACAGAGGAAATAGCCAAAGAGATCAGAACAATAGCCACGACTAGTTTTAGCTTACCACCAGCAGTAGCTTCCCCAGAGGGAGTTTTTCCTGCCCCACTTGTCTTTTTATTGCCTTTCTGTTCTGCCTTCTCATTGGCTCTAAGCCCAGCCACATGACTTCCTCATCACTGTTTGTCTATACAGACCTCCAGGTCTCTATGGTTGGTACTGGGATTAAAGGTTCATGTCACCCTGCTTGGCTGTGTCCTTGACCACACAGAGACTCTGCCTGCCATGTGATTGGATTAAGGCCGTGGGCTACCACTGCTGGACTTCTGCTTAATGGCTATTTGACCTCTGATCTCCAGGTAACTTTATTTATTAACATACAAATAAAATATCACATTTCATCACAAATAAAATATCACCACAGGTAAGATACAGAGAATGGAAGTAAATGGCTCCTAAAGATCATAAGACAGTGCAAGATAATTAGGCTCTAGACCTGCGACATTCGATCTCTAGAATCATTGAAATTTTAATCTGTCAAGCAGCCTTGCTTGACAGATTTTAATAGAGGTATGGTTGTCTTTTTTTCTTTTCTTTTCTTTTTTTTTTTTTTTTTTTCCAAAACAGGGTTTCTCTGTGTAGATTTAGAACCTACCCTGGAACTCGATCTGTAGATCAGGAAGGCCTAAAACTCACAGAAATCTACCTGCCTCTGCTTCCACTGCCCAGCTATGGTTGTCTTTTTTTAAAACATATTTTTTTAGTTGATTCTTTGGGAATTTCACATCATGCACCCCAATCCCACTCATTTCCCAGTCCTTCCATGTCTGTCCTCCACCCTTGTAACCTCCCCAAAAAAATGAAATAAAAAATCAAAAGTAAGATTGTGGGAGTCCTGCTTCAAACTGTTGAAGGGTTCTTGAGGGGAGGAGTGAGGAATGAGAAAGTATTAGATAGAAATATAGACAGAGACTGCAAGAAAGAGACACAGGATAGCTTTGGGAGGACCCTGGGTCGACTTCATTCATGATGGTCTTTTTATACCTTAGCAAGGGGAGGGGCAAAAGATGTCCCCCTTTGAAGATCAAGGTATAAATGACCAACAAGTGTAGTGGACCCTTCAAAACACTGGTACCCATGCCTTTGGCCAAATCATCCCATTGTGCAGCCCTGCTGGGCAAAGCAAGCCCAGACTTTCTGACCTTGAGTAAGGCCTTACTAGGGAGCCTCTGTGGGCCCCCACATAAGATTAAAAAAAAAAAAAAAAAAAGCACATCTCACCGACCTCTCTGGGCAACAACCTGCTCCTCTATCAATCCCAGCCTTGTCTCATGTCAGTCACAGCTGTCGCTGTCCTTGTACCACTCCAGTTCCCCGGTCTTCCCTGCCCCTCCACCACATACTCGTTTGTTGTAGTGGCATCGGGTGCTGTGGTGTGTCAACCGGCCATCATTGCAATGAGTTGTTGGTCTGGTTCAGGGCCTCTCTGCTGCACCATTGATACTGCGCCATCACTGAGAATCCTCTCAGATACCCTGCTGTTGTCCAGAGTCATAGAGATCCCACCGCTATGGTTCTGCAGGACCAGCTCCTGCATGTGCTAGCAAATCATAGATGGGGTAGGAGTTGGGATGGACCAACTCAGGGCCCTGAATCTGAGCGGTAGCTGAGTTCATCAGCCTGATCTCCGCTGTGCCTTCCCTTCTTCCCCCATGCAGCAGCCAGTGAGGGCCTAGGCCAGTTCTCCTGTACTGGGCAAGAGGCAGGGCCAGCTCTCTCAGGCCTATGCCACGAGGGGTGGGGCCAGCTCAGCATGGTACTTGGACATCGACAATGCCTCAGGTGGCAGCCCAGACCACAGATATCCGCATGGTGTTTGGTGGAAACGTGGCTTCAGACATCAGTACAGACCCCGGCTGCTTTGATAGGACCACAGACCCAGACATAGTGGTAGCCTAGGCCAGGACTGTGGCCTCAGGTGGCAGCACAGGACACTCAGATCAGTTTGGCCCCCAGCGGCAGCACCGCCTCTGGAAAATCAACATGGTCTCAGGCAGCAGTCCAGACCATGGACATCCAAATGGCTTTTGGTGGTAACACCAGCCACGGACATCAACACGGACCCTAGCTGCAATAGGGTCATGGACCCGGACATGGCCCTTGGTGGTATTCTGGGCCTGGACATCACCATAGCCGCGTGTGGTTGCTCAGGCTCCTCATATCTGCCTGTTCCTCACCTCTGTTGAGTCTCTAGTTCCACCTCTCTCCACAGGGTACTAACTACACCGATTCACTTTCTCTCCCATCTCTCCATCACATATTTGCTCATCACAGTGGCCTCCTCATGGGCTGGGGTGGGCGCTTGGGTGGTTTCTGGCCAAGCCCCCGTGCTGTGGGGTCTGGGGCTGGTGCTTCATGGTTGTTTTTTGGAATTTCATTTCACAATACTTTCTAGGTTCTTTAGTTAGGCTTAAAGTTAAATTGAGGTAAGCTAGATTAACAGGAGAAAACTGCTGTCCAGGAACTTGCTCTGTAGACCAGGTTGGCCTTGAACTCAGAGATCCACACAGCCAGGAGAAATTTTTTATTTATATTACATGATGCTCAAAGAAAGGCCAGATATTGAACTTATTATAGCATGCTGAACTACAGTATGGAATTGGGGCTGGTGTATGGGAGAGAGAGTGGGGGTGGTGGGCAGGGAGAGGAAAAAGTGGGAGGTGGGGTGGGTGTGGTAAGACCTGGGAACTCTCACAGGCCTCTTCTTTGATCTATTCCTCTCTTCCAGATTCTGAAATTTTCATTGTTTGAAATATTTCTTAATATTGTCCCATACTTCAGAAAGCCCCCCTTTTAATCCTTCTAGTTGATGAGACACTATCTCCCTGTGAGCCCAAACTGGCCTAGAACTCATTATGTAACTCAGATTGACCTTGACGGTGCAATCCTCCTGCCTCTGCCTCCTGAGTGTTAAGACTACAGATCTGTCCTGGTTGGCTCAGCAGCTCAGTAAGCCCAAGTCAGAATATAAAAAATGTAGTAACTCGGAGGAGGGGCACTCAGTCCTCTAGAAAGAAGCATCACTGTGGAGAAGGACAGGGCAGGGCAGATGCATTGTGATAAGTTTTTCTTTCTTTGGGGATTTTTGGTGTTTTCCTTTTTTTTTGAAGGGGGGCGGTGGGGAGACGGTAGCCCTGGGGATCGAAGAGGTGGTGTCTAAGATCCAAGAACTGACTGAACATGGGGAAAGGTAGGGGACAGAGACGTTGACAACGTCTATTATTTTGTCACTTTTCTTAGAGCTTGGCTCTCCGTGTATTTTCATTAGCTTTCACTGATAAGAAAGTAGGACTTGGTTTGTATTCTAGGCCTCCAAGAGTGGCAGAGCTGTGCTTAAACCCCAGCCTTGCTGTTTATTAGTTGGTGACTCTCAAAGACTCACTTCCAAATCCCAGGCTCACTTTCCATTTATATGTGTGTGTGTGTGTGTGTGTGTGTGTGTGTGTGTGTGTGTGTATGGAAATGTGTATACATATGTGCTTATGTATGTATGTTTGTATAGACATACACACATGTGCCTTTTAAGGGGACATTTCATATTAAAATCATAAGACTCATATTTCATTCACCATTCCATACTTACATTTCTCAATTTCCCACTTCCACTTATTTTGCATTATTTTTCTTACTGGCTTATTTTAGTAAGTTCTAAATTACAGCTCCAGAGAAGATTCACCTTGCAGCCTGTAGGGGGGATAAAAGATATTAACCCATATGAATGGCTCAGCACAGAGTCCAGTAGGTTGCTGGATAATCTCAGTGGTTTAAACCATTCAAGTCATTCAAGTCAAAGAGAAGAGAAACCTCAGTTGGTCCTCTCTGTGAATTTCACAGGTAGACGCTGTGGAAGGTCCAGACCTGGCCAAGGGTGTTAGCTTTAATCCCTGAGAGGAAACACCCAGCAGAAACAAGTGGAGTGAGGAAGGACTGATTCTGGCTCACAGCTCAGAGGTCTTGTCCATGGTTAGCTCTCCCTGTTGTACCTGGACCACGGTAAGGCAGAGATCTCCACAGAAGGTTTGTGGAGCAGAGCTTCTCACCTCAACTCTCCCTACTTTGCACTTCTTCTGCATTGTTTCTCTCAGAATTTACTTCAGTAACTTCTAAATTATCCCCCAACGACCCCTTCTATGTCAGAGAGACGGGTTGGAGGGTCGGGGCCTTCCCTTCCCTTCCTTGTTGCTTTGGCTTTCTCAAAGCTTCTGGTGCCAAAGGCAATCCTGGAATGAAAGGCGTTTCCTTTTTCAGACAACAGGTAATTAAAAATAATGATGGTGTTGGCTGTGAACCAAACAATGAGGTTAGGAATCTTACATGGATTCTTTAATCTTTACAATAACCCTGTAAGTAGGGATTAACTCAGATTTATGGAGTTGTATGTGCTCATTTTGGTTTTTAAATGAAATGTTTGGAAAAAATGTTTCGAGGGGTTTTACAGCTCAGATGTACAAGAGGCCACGGGTTCAATTCCCAGCACCAAGAAAAATGAAGAGGAAGAGGAGGGAGGGAGAAGAGGCAGAAGAAATGGGGGGAGGCTTGGAACATCAATAAAACATATCAGCTGTCATTGCTGCTATTATTTTTCATAACAGAAAGAAAGGAGAAGCAGAGGGGAAGATTGGTTGAATTACTCATTTGAAGTCATGGGGCTAGAACGTTGATGCAGGATCTGGGGTAAACATTCTTTAGCCTATGTTAGAGCTCCACTGTGTCCCACAACATCTTGACTGAATGGACAGTCATTAATTGATTAACATGCTAATCAATTAGAATTCTGTCATGAAAATGTAAACCCCATGGTAACCTGCTCATCCAACAAATGCAACCCCAGTTTTGGAATAGCACGCTTCCCCGCCCCACAGATAAGCTTCCTGAACGTATTTCAGTTTGTATGCATCCCCCAAGCAACTTCACAAGACTTGACTACTTTCCAGACCCCTCTGCCACACTTTGTCACATACCATAGTTTTATGGAGATGAGGTGGGGTACCCTCTCTGAGATGGAGATAAGGATGGAGACTTGTAACACAAATTTTGGAAGGTCTTATTAATAAAACAACAACAACAACAAAACCCGGAGCCAGATATTGAGGTGAAAACTGAAAGATCAGAGAAACAGAACAAGCCACAGCCAACCTCACCTCACCAACTCCTCAGCTGATCTTGTTTCCTCAGACTGAAAGCTTCTGAGTCCTCA
>CABHPQ010159572.1:0-15760 GCA_902168405.1 Peromyscus aztecus
ATACCTAAAACTTGAAAGCTAATATCTACCTAAAAGAGAAATCATACAATGTTTCTCTTTCTGGGTCTGGGTTCCCTCACTCTGGATGATTGTTTCAAGTTCCATCTGTTTAGTCTACAGATTTCATAATTTTATTTTCTTAACAATGGAATACTATTTCACTGGGTGAATGCACCACATTTTCATTATTCATTTATCAGTTGTTGAACATCGAGACTGTTTTCAATCTCTGGCGATTGTGAATAGAGTTGCAATATCATAAATGAGTAAGTATCCCTGTGATGAGATACAGAGTCCTTTGCATATATGTTCAAGAGTGGGATAGTTGGATCTTGTGGTAGATCTCTTCTCAGTTTCCTGAAGAACCTTTACACCGATTTCCATACTAGATGCAGCAGTTTAACACTCCCACCCAGACATGCATAATGTTCCCCCTTTTTTCCATCCCTGTGAGTATACGCTTTTGTTTATTGATCTTGGCTATTCTGACTTTGGTAAAATAAAATCATGAAGTAGTTTTTATTTGTGTTTTCCCAATGGTTAGGGATGTTGAATATTTTTAAGTGCTTCTCAGTAGTTTGTGTGCCATTTGTGTGTTCAGTTTTCTGAGTTCTTTGCATATCCAAATACTAACCGTCTGTCAGAGATGTAATTGGTGAAAATTTGTTGCCCATTCCAAGGGACACCTCTGTGAAATGTGGAAGATTCTTGAGGGATCTCCAGCTTTATAGTGGAGTAAACAGATGCTTAAGGTGAGATTCTGGCCAAAGCCAGCAAAGCCTCAGAGAGAAGACTCTTAGACCTGTCAAGCTACCTTCAGAAGGTTCCATGGTTGAAGCCTTCAGGAGTTAACACCCTTGTTGAAATGTGGTTCCAGGTGATATAGTTGCCTGAGTTATCCCTGCTCCTCCAAGTAGCCTCTCACTCACACACCTGCTAGTAATCCCAATAAATTTCATTGGCTCACCAAACTGAACCTAAGTACCATCATTGGTACAATCATTACTTTGGCCTTTCATGGATTCCCTTTCTGAGCAATTATCCTATTGAGTTTTGGGGCCCATACAGTGGTCTTACCATGCTATTTTTGTTCAGTATATATATACATAAAGTATATTCTTATACAGAAGCCATATTGTACTGAACAACAACAACAACAACAACAACAACAACAACAATAGCATGCTAAGACTGCTATATAGCTCTACAGCACAATAGGATAATTTGATTCATTATCAAATATAGGATAAATTGTACATTTTTTTCCCTATCTTTCTACCTTATTCATAGCTCCGAGTCAGCCACACTTGCTCATCTCTGTGAGTGCCCATAATATCAACTCTTGAAATGGAAAGCAGAAACCATATTAACTGACCATTATTTCACCTCATTTTTTTCTTTTCACTCAACAACCCAATTCTAGTAGCTATGGAAGCCAAGTTGTGCATTATTTATAAGTTATGAACCTTTTAAGAGTGTTTGCAGTTAAAATTTTACTATTTTATATTAAGTAGATTTATGTCTGCTAATTTCAAGAGACAAAATAAAATGATAATGGAATTATTGGTGCATCCTCAAGAGATACGTAAAACAGTCTCTAGGAATTAAAGAGGTTCTTTAGCTAGCTGAAGTATAAGGTGATGATTGAAATGAATGGAATACTCTGAAGATATCAGCCAGTCATTTCTGCAAAATAGATTAAATTAATCATAATATTCACCACTTCTCACTCTCCCCCGACTTCTTTTGGAATATAACTCATACTGACTCCTGCCAAACTAAACCACTCACTACTTTCAGCGTGCATCAGGGTGCTATGCTGTTCATGGCCTGGGCAAGCGCTTTCCTCCTTAAAACACAGCTCAGATACACCTCTTTGATGTATCTCCTCTACCCTACACCAGAGCAATATTTGCCTTAGCACTGGCTGTAGCACATCTTATTTTATTTTATTATTATCCCCTAGAATCCTGTTTGTTTTCTAATGAGAGACAGAAAGGGAGTGGATCTAGATCAGATGGGAGGTGGCGAGGAGCTGGGACATGTAGAGGGAGGGGAAACTATAATCTGGATATACTACATGGGGAAAAAATCTGTTTTCAATAAAAGGAAAAAAATAAAATAAAAATAACTCATGCTGACTCCTGCCAAGTTTCAAAGAAATAATTCATAGTTTATGTGATTCAGCACTTAGACACCTTCTCACTTCTAACTACCAAGTTACAGAGTCAGGCAAGATAATGTTCTCTGTGGAGCTCAAAACAACATTTTCATACAAGTCCCACAGCTGAGTTGGACTTAAAGATACTTTAAATGTTCCACAAAAGGTCAAACTCTATCTGCTGTACAGAACAAGTTGTAGAAGTTGCTGGTGAATGCTTAGTGTTCAATGATCACAGCATGACCCAGATCATCCCAGACATGGTTTTCTTCCTCTTTTCCTTAAAACTGGGAGAGATGAGGTACAATATTCTAAGAGCCTTTTCGAACAAGCAAGTTCATAATGGAGGTGATATGGGCTGAGATAATTATAGATTAGTTAGTTTATACTTATAGTTTGATATAAAATCAAGTAAGCAAGAAAACTGTCAGAGCATTGGAATATTGTATATTAAAATGCGATTCTGGACCAATGAGATGGCTCATTGGGAAAAGGCATTCTGAGCCAGGCCTGACCACCAGAGCTCTGTCCCTGAAATCCACAGTGTGGAAGGAGAGCATCAACTCTTGAAAGCTGTCATGTGACCTGAACACATGCACTGTAGAAACATAAAGACACACAAAATAAATATATGTGATGAAAAAAATTAATGTGATTCAAATCATTTGTAATTCATTAAGAATCTACCATGTGCATGATAGCTGAAGCAACTCAAATAAAACAAAGCCAACTTGGTTCCTGTTTTTGTGGGAAAGCACCTAAATATTGATGGTAGTAGTGTTATGGGGTACCTGAAAAGAAAACAAAAAAACAAAAAAACAAAAAAAAACAAAAAAACATCAAGAGACCTGAGTAAGTCAAGTTATATGGAGCCTTTTTTCACCACCAGCAAGGCTTTACCAAGTAGAGTGGCAGGAAGTAGCCATGACTCCCAATTTACTCAAGTTTCAAAAGGCAAAAAAAAAAAAAAAAACCCTGCAATTGTGGTGTATACAGAAAGGCAGACCTGGACATCTGAGGCAAGCAAGTGTTGTTTACAGAGGCAGAGAGGTCACAGTGAAATAGTCAGGCAGTTCTCATAACCTGGAGGTCAGGGACACATTGTAGAGCAATTTATGTCCGGTCTCTGTGACCAGTGAATTTACGGCTGATCTATGTGTCTAGAGGCCAGTTTACACAAGACAGTTTTAGCACTTAAGGTATTCTTAAGAATACTTTCACAAGATGGCATAACTATAGTTCAGTGGCCCACTGCAGAAGAAGGGAGATGTGGTGGGGAAAAGAACCATTTCTACAGAAGTGAGAGGGTATTGGGAGGTAAAAAATAACCTAAACACACGATTTACATGTATAAAAGTGTCAAAGAATAAAAATAATGTAAAGAAATATTGTGAAAAAGATGATACCGAATGGATGATACTGAACCAAAGTCAATGGTTTTTGAATATGTTATTTTGTGTATTAAAAATTGGTTGGCATTAGTCAGAAAGAATCACAGTTAGACAGTGAAAATAAATACCCACATCTGTCCAACCTAATAAAAATGCTAAAAGTCACTAAGAAGATGGATTTGAAACTTTTTTGCTCACTACAGAGGGTTCATACTTTCACCAAAATCTAAAAGAAATCTAGTATGAAAGAAGTTTACCCGGCACTGTTAAAGTAAGTAAGCTCTGTTTCCTTTACAATGTTTGCTCATCTATTTGTTTTCATTCTGGGACATACCAGGTTTAGTCAGGGTTGCTTGCATGAGCATGGGTCAGGGGCTATTTACTAGGATATAGGCAATTTACAAGTGTCTATGCCATTGGTGGGGGGATGAATCTTCCTCCCTCCCATAATAATTTTGTACATGTAAGTACGGAAGGTAATATTTTTGTTAAAAACACTAAGCACCTCTTTGATTTACATCGTCAATCACATCTTTACTTATTTAGGAGACAAATGGAAACAAATTGCCACTGCAAAGGCAAGGGGGAATGAAGCAGAAGGATTAGTAAAATCTGAGAACATTCCTAATAACGCATTCAAGCTAGAAATCACTCTACAATACAAGTGGGAATTGTCTGAGGCTGAGAGCAACGAGCTCCTTCTGGCTCACTGCAAGCAGTTTGAAACTCAGTAACCCTTGTTCCACTACAGCACAACTCCCCGCCTTTCTGTGAAGACATCAGGCTGCAAAACTAAGGTCACACTGTGTTCTTATTTTAATCAGTTATCTAGAAGTTGTTACAATTGCTCTAAATGAAAGTGTTTGCGAAACTGTATTGGATAACACCATTGTAATAGATTTGGTCTTGCCTTCTTGCCAACTATCAAAGAGGGAATTTGATCAAGTACCCAACCAGGAGTCTCAAAGGATGACACATGCTACCCTGGGACCATTTGTCCTTGTCACTGAAAGTCTCATTACAAAGTCAGAAAGCTACTAACTGTAAGGCATGCAAAGCCCAAGTGTTGTAAGAACAATCTTTAATTCCCCTTCATTATCACAGTAAAGAGAGCTCGCGGCAGGGAGGAAGCAGTAGGAGCCACACAGTCTCCATAGCCACACTCAGGAACCTCAAAAGTGAATACATACAGTTACCAGAAGGCTAAAAATGATAAGGCAAGAGTAGGAAGTCACGTTTGATGTTCCAGTCACCTGTCACTGCATACACCACGGTGCTCTCAGGAGATCATGTAGGGCTAAGAAGTGTCTGTTGCCTAGTGACATCATAGCTGTTGCAACAGTGAAACACAACATGCACGTGTAGAATGAATCTTTTTTTTTTTTTTTTGGCTTTTCGAGACAGGGTTTCTCTGTGTAGCTTTGCACCTCTCCTGGAGCTCACTTGGTAGCCCAGGCTGGCCTCGAACTCACAGAGATCCGCCTGGCTCTGCCTCCCGAGTGCTGGGATTAAAGGCGTGCGCCACCAACGCCTGGCTAGAATGAATCTTAAAAGGCCTTATTAATAAAAACAAACCCAGAGCCAGGTATTAGGGTGAACGCTGAAAGATCAGAGAAACAGAACCAGCCACAGCCAACCTCACCTCGTCAATTCCTCAGCTGATCTCATTTCCTCAAACTGGAAGCCTCTGAGTCCTCATCCAAATGGATCTCAGCTGAACTGCTGCTCAAAAGCCTAAAAGCTTAACCAGACCTAGTTTCTGGTCTTTATATTTCTTTCTTTCGGCTTCCTGCCATCACTTCCTGGGATTAAAGGTGTGTGTCACCATTCCTGGCTGTTCCCAGTGTGGCTTTGAACTCACAGAAATCCAGATGGATCTCGGCCTTTGGAATGCTAGGATTAAAGGTGTATGTGTGCCACCATTTTCTGGCTTCTATATCTAATGGCTGTTCTGTTCTCTGATCCCAGATAAGTTTATTAGTGTTTACGATATATTGGGGAACACAATATCACCACATGTTTTTTTTTTCTGAAACTGATGTAAACAAACTTACAAGCTTGCCAAAGTATATCACATACAAATGTATACTACATCATACTGGATAAGGACAATAAATGACTATCTGCCCAGTTTATATGGTTATAGTACAGTTGACCTTTGAGCAATAAGTGGGGTCAGACACATTGTTACCATTTGTAATTGAAAATCCAGGCATGTTGGCCTTAGTTATACAATAATAGCAGGATGTTGTCCATCAGAGTATATCTCCTACCTTTAGTTAGAGAATAGTTATATGGTTTACTACCGAACAGACAGACTGTCTCAGCACCAGCGTGTACCCCAGACACCTGTGTTTACTGTATCTCTGAGTCGCATCAGGGACCAGGTACAGCAATTCATCTAGATCAGTGATTAAAGTCTGTGGTGTTCCTACAGAAATAATCATCTGCTGACATATCTCTCAGAATTGAAATTTGCTTGTTCTTCACATGCACAGTTTCATGCATTCTAGGTGACTTTTCTAAATTCACATATTTGGTATAAGCACACATTCCTTAAAAGTCCCAAGCATTGTTACACAGCAACGTTCTTACTTGGGTAATCGTATATAAAAATTGACAAAAAGCTAAAATACAGACACATTAATATTGCTCTTTTTTGTTTTAGTTTATCTGGCCGTAAGGTGATAAATTATGAAATTCCTGTAGTGTGAAGGCTGAAGACATTTTTTCATGTACTTGGTAATTACAAAAAGAAGGTTCAGGAGTGTAAAAGCCAAGCAATGAGTATAATTATTATATCCATTCATCTAAGATACCGAAGGGCAGATGGAAATTATAGTAAGACCTGAGCTGAGTGGGAAAAAGTTTTAGGTACATGATGTTGAAACATGAAGGGGAACAGCCCCTCCAGTGTTACACAGAAACTGAGCATCATTTAAACATTGTTAAAATCATGTTAATGACAAGTCACTAAGGCCTTGCTATATAAGGCCCCCTTCTGATGTTCGTTTCCTATGTATAAGTGGAGATGGTGTGGGATGGAGCAAGTAGCCTCCCTAATTAACAGCTGTTGGAATCTCTGTGCTGTCTTGGCTGCCTTGACGCCCAAGGGGATCCACCAGGCCAACAGCCAGCCAGGCTGTTCTCATGTCACCAGAGCCTACAGAAAACTCTGCAACAATCCCAGCTGATGGCCTCAGCTCCTGAAGGCACAAATTCAGACAAACCTGTTTCAAACAGTTTTTATTTTATCAGCTATGGGACCATCACAATTCTCACTGAACTCTAAATGACCCTGCAAACTTTTCTATCTAGGCCACGGAGGAGTGCACTCACATGGTGGCCTAGGAAAAGGGCTCCTGCAACTGCTCAGAACACAAGCCTTCATTTGCAGGTGAGATATGCTCAGATTGGACCAAAATTCCTTCTCTGCCTACACAAGCGGGCAGTTGAGGATCATGTAGTGAGTCCTTCAGGAGATACCTTCCTACAGTGCCTCCCCTGGTTGACAATATCAGGTCCTATAAAGGGCTTCTCTGGGTTTTTGTTTTGTTTTGTTTTTCTTTTGTAGTGAGGAATGAAGAAGCAGCAGAGACAGTACATCCAGCAGAGGCTCAAGTCAGCTGACAGAGCTGTAGAAGAGTACAGACTGCTGGCTGACTCACTCACCTTTGAGGGGAAAGCAGCTGAGTAGTTTGGGAGAGTAGCAGGAACAGCAGGGAACAGAAGAGAAAACAGAAAATTGAGCTAAGTAGGATAAAAGGCTGCAAAAAGCCAGAGAAATAAAACTCGTCTAGCAGTCTGTCATGTCTATAACAACGGGACAATATACTTCATTGGTTGACATTACTCTGTCACTGGCCACATTTTAGGAAAAATAAATTCATTAAAATCCTTGGCTGACTTTCATTCCCACTTTGATTTTGTATGTTCTCGACACTCACATCCATCAGTGGATAAAAGGACAGAGTGGGTACCACATTCATCATTATTAATATCCATTCCTCTAGGTTGAACCCAAGGAAAAACACAAAGCCCTATTAATTTTGTGAAAGATTATCCCCAGGAAATGGTAATTTTTGTCTCAGTAGTTCTTATTAGCAATGTATTTATGCTATAAATGAACTATAAACTAACAGTAACTACAGACTAACAGTAATTACAATGATAGCCAATCTTGATAAAAGTTTAGTACTTACATCTAGAGTTTCAGGAAATGAAAACTATTGTTTTAATTTTAAAGTCTTAATTTTAAGTTTAATTTTAATATTGATATGTATAATTGTCACAGGTGATTGTCACTATTACAGTGATAAACAAAACACTTGGAAATACATATACTATGTCTGGATAAGCTTTGTTATGGGAAACAAAGTGGACAGCATGGATTAAAAAAAGAATTCTTGACTGAATTGAAATGGTTTGGTGTTTTTTCCCACCCAGAGAACTAGAAATGTATATCAATCTGGCTCATTTTCTCAAAGACTGTGTATAAGCATTGGGGGAAGGGAGCTCATAATGAGCCATATTAATTGGTTATTAAATACACATTAGCTTGAAATTAGTTACTATATGTAATTAACAGCATTTGACCTTTTGAGAACTCATTATCAGACACATTCTCTATAAAATGTATACATTTCAAAAGGAGTATTACTGTATACAGACAATTATAATTTTGATTTTGCCTCCGTGGATTGCTAAAGCAAATTCATTAAAAAGAAAAAGTAACCTCTCTGTTATGTTTTGGGGAAGGGAGGTGAGAAGTACTCTGTAATTTACCTGACTTTAAGATCAGCCACAAATAGTCAGCAGTCTTCAAAAGGAGTCTGCAGGCAGATGTCACCTAGTCTCCTCTGTTGATGTTAGCAAGGAGAGGCCTCAATCCTCCCAATATCTTATGACTGTTTAGAATAATAATATTCATTAAAAGATAATTCATGGTTGGGTTTTGGAAAAAGGTATTCACTAGGCACTTAGAGGTCATTTGAATAATAAATTATATGATAAAAGATCAGCCCAATATTAAAACAGTAAAGATTTAAAAGTACAAAAAAAAATCAAGATTAAAAACAAAAAAGAAGATCCCCTTAGGGCTGGAAATGGGGCTCAGTGGTAAGCATATGTTTGTTGTGTCTGATGCCCTGGGTTCAATCGCTAGCATGCTTCCAAAAGGACTCTGCGTTCTCTTATTCTTGCTAGTATCGTGATTATATTCTATAGTACTATGAACGCATGGATTTTCATATAATGCCTCTTCAAGCTAAAACGTTTACTGAGCATCACCTTCCAGTCACCATGGATTAGGAATTAATGAAACACTCTAGGAAGCTCACATCTAGTCAGAAGGCCCCCACATATATATTATTTTATAGTTAAATGGTATAAATGCAGCTGTACATAGGACTTCCTAGTATTTGGTTTGTTATTATCCTCGACAGATCAGTATCAACCTTTTTCTTGACCATAGTGTTGTTTAAAATAAGCTAACAGTCACTGAAATAACTGCTGTATTACAGGAGGGAAAACTATCCATAGAGAGAGAAAAAAAACTATCCAAGAAGAGAATGAGCTGCAAAGGCAAGGTATGACACAAAGCTACAAGAAAGCTGTACAGTAGAGCAGACAGCATCAGCATCCAACCTGCACCCTGCTCTTGATTATTCTTTCTTTTGATTCTACTACACGTCCTTCCTGCTGTGATTTTGTTAGACATTTTAATATATGTAAATCCTTGTAGATGAGTGCATGAATATAAATGTGTATATTAGTTACATTTTTCATTGCTGAGACGAAATGCCTACATAAAACAGTCTAGGGCAGGCAGGGTTCATCTTACAAACCCAGGGCATGCCTTGTATCATGGTAGGAAAGCAATGCCAGGGTCAGAAGGCAGGCTGTCAGCCAGTCATATGGCATCAGCAACGCAGAGGCTGGACAAGTCCCATACCCCAGTGACCTACTTCCTCCAGCGAGACTCACCTCCTAAAGGTTCCAGAACCTTCCCAAAGAATGTCACTATCTGGGGGACCAAGTGTTCAAATACATGACGTTATGGGGAAATTTCAAGAAACAAATACACACACACACACACACACACACACACACACACACACAATTTCAAGTGTGAATTATATAATTAATTGCAGTACATTTACATTCATTTCAAGTACATACTATATATTTAATTAAACGTGTTTGCTCCTAGGGATAGTGCTATTCAAAGTGTAATATAGCTTAAATACATAAGTTGTTTGTCAAAGTCAACCTCAGTTGAGTCTCAGTGACATGATAATGACTGAATCTGAGTTTTACCCTTCTAATACAGTTTCCATATTTTTTAAAAGAAAGGAAAAGTAACACTTTGCCATTTTGGATTTTAGGTTCTATCAAGGCAGTGGTTCTCCACCTTCCTAACAATGCAGTAACCTTGTAATACTCATGTTGTGGTGACTTCCAACCATAAAGTTATTTTCATTGCCACTTGACAACTGTAATTTTGCTACTGTTATGAATCACAATGTAAATATCTAATATTCAGGATATCTAATACGTGACCCCTGTGAAAGGGTTGTTTGATCTTCCTCAAGGGGTCACGACCCACAGGTTGAGAACCACTAAGGAAAGGAAGAAGCCTGAGAATACAGTTTGGTGGTAGAGTGCTTGCTTAGCATGTGTGAGGCCCTCTGTTCAGTTCCTAGCACTGCACACTGCCTCACACCAAGGAAAAGAAATGGAAGAGAGTGAGTAAAACTAATAAGTAAAATATAAACAGCATTAGATGCCAGTAACATGAATTAGAGGGAGAAGAAGCAGGAAATGGGGACAGCGATGTTGGGAGGTAACAACTATTTCCAATAACGTAGTCAGAGAGCACTCTGTGGAAAAATGGGGCTTGGGCCTCCATCTTGGGAAGATGGGGATTTAGACTAAGGAAGTATGTAGAGCAAGAGTTCCAGGAAAGTATGAAAACCTTTGTGGAGAAGCCTGACTGGTAGCTAAGCATAAGGAGAAGCAAGGAGACTGGCCTGTGAAAAAGGGTAAATATGAAAGAGGGCAGGAGACAACGCACAGTGCAATGGAGTAGAGGGAGCAGCATGCATCTAAAAGAAGATCAGAGAAAGGAGGAGCAGATGTACGTAACATAGGAGACTGAAGCCATTTTCAGGTTTGTTACTTGTTTTTCTGTTTGTCTACCGAGTAAGAAGAGATTAGTTTGTTAGATTCAGAAAGCTAAAAAGTGATATGGTTATGCATTTATTTTAACAAAATCACTCTGGTGATGTGGAACAATTTTTGTACACTGTAAATATGTACCACTCTCATTGGTTAATAAAGAGCTGACTGGCCTATAGCTGGGCAGGAAGAGACTGGGCTGGAGAACCAGACCAGGAGGACGCTAGGAAGAAAAAGGGTGGAATGTTGAGAGTAGCTAGGAAGACACAAAGGAAGCAGGAGATGAGCGTGCCATACTGAGATAAGGTACCGCCATGTGGCAGATGGTAGAACACAGGTAAAATATAGGTTAATTTAAGATGTAAAAGCTAGTTAGTAACAAGCATAAGCTATCGGCCAAGCATTTATAATTAATAAGTCTCTTGTGGTTATTTGGGAACGGCTTGTGGGACAGAGCTGATTGGCAGTCCTAACAAAAACTCCACCTACACCCTGGATGTTGGATTCAAAACATACTAGCAGGCAAGAACAAAACCACAAGATGAGTTAGGAAACACAACAATGATCTACTCTAGGATTGAGTGTGTCTTGGACCCAGATGGCAGCAGTGAAGATGAAGAAAATTGGTCAGCATTTGCTTCAGCAACATTTCTAAGACAGGAGACAAGGACAACCCCAAGGTTTTGTGCTTAAATATCAGGAAAAAAACAGGGTTATTTGTTGGTCTCTAAGTTAATTTCCATCTACTGGATTTATTTGAGATCATCAAAGGTAGGATGTCAGGAATGGTGCACTACATCTTTCTCCACCTACTGAAAAGCCCTCTTCTGATTCTGTCAGAATTCTTTTCATTTTGCCTGTCAGCAGAAATGCAAGTCTGACCTGTCCAATCATGCCACATCTGCAGTAAATTTCTGTCCCAAATTTTATGAACTGAGTACCTCATGATCTTAAACACTACAAAGACTGGAATGGTTGGCTCCTTGGCAAGTTTGGAGGACACTGGCAGATATGCCATGAGATATGAGAATGTAGAATAATTTTTAAAATATTTTCCACTGCCACAATGCTAAATGATGAAGACACTGTGAAGACCAGGATAAATGTTCCTTAAAAACTAAAAATAGATCTACCATGACCCATGGACCAACTATGCCTGTCCTGTGTATTTTCCAGAAGAACGCCAAGTCAACAGATCACAGAGGTACTTACATATACATGTTTATTGCTTTACATTTACAATAGCTGTGTTAAGGAACTGACCTAGGTGCCCATCAACAGAAGAATGGATGAAGAACATTTGGTGAATATATAAACAATAGACGTTTTCCATTCAAAATTGTATCATTTTTCAAGAAAATGGATTTATCTGGAGATAATCAATTAAAGCAAATTAAGTCACTCTTAGAAAGATACATGTTGCTATCAGTTGTTGTGGACCTTAGATTTTATAGGGAGAAATAAAGTCATGCATGTATATATGACATGGAAAGAGAAGTAAAATTGTCTAGGAAAGAACAGGGAACGATGGAGAGTCATAGGGTGAGAAAGGGGGAGAGTCAAGGGTGTGATGGGGATTATGCTCAAAATCATTAGATACTGTATCAAATGTTCTTATAAAACTTAACTGCCACATACAATGAATGCTTGCTACCTCAAAGTGTCAATAAAATGAATATTTTTTCCAATACATTCATATAAATTCTAGATGGGAAAAATATAGTTAGCATTTGTCCCTTTCCATCATCTACATCTGCTCAGTTGTCACCAGGGTACCTCCCACAAATAGTATGCTCAGGAAAATCCTTACAGAAGCTCAGGGAAGATACTGATGGTTGGTCGTTACAATAGAGCCCCGAGGAAGACTTTAGTGAATCATTGATCAGAGCTTAGAAAAGCAATGATTGAAGAGAAGGATCTGGTTTTCATCTATGTGGTCTCATATTATTTAAGACCTTGTCTAATTTGTCTAAAAAGGATTCACAGAGAGGCAAAGATATGAGTAAAAACACTTTATTATCGACATGGACTAATTGGAACCCCAAGGTCTATGCAGTTCCAGGAGTGCTCAGCAGTGAAGGGGAACAGTCATGTGAACCCCACCCTCTCTGCACTTCCATCTTTACCACTTGCCCTAATCAAATACATCGCCATCTCACTGTGGCTATTCATCCCAGCATCTACATCAACACAGACAGCACATGGTCAGTGAACGCCCACTATGTGCTATTCCATTATGTGCTGTCCCACTATGTGCTGTTCCAAAAATCAAAGATACAATGGACAAATCTGACAGAGCTTTTTTCCTGAGGCCTTTCATTTGGGCAGGGTGGAGCTATAATAAAATTAACTATTAGGTTGATGCAAGAGTAATTGTGGTTTTTGGTATTGTTGAAATCTGCCATTTGATTTTGGAACACATTTTTAATAAATATGGTTATGTTTTGCATTATTTGAATGTGAATTTTTATTCAATATGTTATTGCTTGCAGTTCATTTCATATTAATTTTATGATATGAAGATGATGTTAAACAAAAAAAATTCAAGCAATTATCTTAATCAAGTCCAAAATGGGTTGTAAAGTGGTAGAGACAGCATTAATAAAGAGATTTTGCTCAGGAACTGCTAGTAAACATACCATGCCACTGGATCAAGAAATCTGTGAAAGAGAGGCCAAGCAGATGCCTCAGAAGGGGCCATCTGAGTTAAATTCCCAGAACTGCAATAAAAAGACAGCTATGCTAGCATGCATCCACAGTATCTGTGCCCCTACGGTGAAATGGGTACACAGAAGAATCCCCTGGAAACCCTGCCAGCTGGCTAGCCTGGGGTATAAGTGCAAAGGCATAAACAAGAGAGACCCTGTCGGAACAAGGTTGAGGGTGACAGCCAACTCCTGAAAGTTGTCCTTTGACCCCCACACAAGCACAGGCACAGTGGCATTGAATATCCACACTCACGCCCACAGAAACACAAAATAAATAAATCCTTTAACTGAAAATTAAAACAGAAGAAGTTTTGTGAAGGAGGCAAGAGCCTTGAGGATGAGGAAAAAGTCGGCTGTTGGAAGTTGACAGCAACCAATGAAAAACAGTGGTAAAAGCAGATTCTCTTACCACTGCATGAGAACTCACTAAAGAATTCACCGCGGACCTTTCAACAGTCATTTGATATTTTTATCAAATTGTAAAGGTGAAAAAACTAAGTCAGAGCCTTGTGAAATGACTAATTTTTTTAAATCATCATTTTGAACCGGCATATTATCCTATTCTATGCAACAAGGACAGAGCCTTTCTCAGTGAGACTGTGATTTGAACAAGAGGACTATAGATGACAGCTTAGTCACTGGATGAGAGAAGACGCTCCAACACACTTCCTAAAGCCAAACCTATACAAAAAAAAGTTATGGTCACTTTTCGGTACTCAATCTAAACCACCATGGCTCTGAATTCCAGCAACACTATTATATCTGAGAGGCATGCCCTGCAAACAGAAACTGCACTGTCTGCAGCTAGCATCAGTCAGCAGAGAGGGCCCCGTTCACCATGACAACAATGCCCATCCATACATCTCATCCCCAAACTTCAGAAGTCAGCAGACTGGGCAATGGGGCTTTACACCACCTCTGGGAAAGGAGTACTAGCTCTCCAAGCATTTTCCTTTAATAGGGAGAACACTTCTGAGCCCTGCAGGGTGCTGCAAACAGTTCTGAGAGTGCATTGAATTCTGCAGCATGGAGTTTTATGCTACAGGATAAATCAAATTCATATAGTGGATCGGCACCTGAATATTGCTATTAATAAGCCAAAATGTGAGAGATGTGAAGATAGTTAGTATTTCCTTCTTGTTGTTTTAACAGAGTAGTCATGGGGCACAGGAATCTCAGAGAGCCACCAGAATGCCGACAGCCAATGTTGAATCCGAGTGAAGGTTTAAGATACAATAGCAATTTCATATGACTGTGTTTAGCTTATGAGTCATGAGTCGGCATCTAACAGAAGCTACATGAGATTTGTGTGAAGCTATTTTCTCTGATCTAAAAAGGAGCAGATTTTTTTTTAACCAGATAGCTTAATTTGTGAAAGAATAAACTTGATATTATGGAGTGAAAAATATGTTTACTTTTGAACTTAGGAACAATTGCTAACCTCTTACACGCTAGAAACGGAAGTTTAACCTTGGAATCACGCAAGTCTGATGTTTCAAATCCAAAGGATCTGCTACCCCGTCAAAAAGCATCCTTGTGTGTGCTGCCACCTCATGGCAGAGCTGAAAAAGGCCGGCTTCCTTAGTTAAACAAATGTTTTTGTCCTGTGACAGAAAAGCACACTTCACAATGAACTGAACATTACGATGAATGTCTTTAAATGCAGTTGTTGTTGTATAAAGCTAATTAAAAGTGAAGTTTATAAAGATCAAGACTTTCATATCACCATGACTAAAAATTACTTTATAATATGTAAGAGTATTTTGCACAAGGCATCGTGTTTGATTTTAAGGCTAAACTCTTTGTTCTACGTAGCCAGGTCTTGCCTGTCAGTCCTTGAGGAGCTACTTTCCACATTTGTTACTGTATATGAGGGTCATTTTCATTCTTCTACAGTCTACACCATTGGTGCATTTTAGCTGTAAATAACTTGAACAGACAGGCTGCCTAAGGGATTAGGAACACTCCACTTAGAGGAAGAATAGTTCTGTGTGGAAGCTGCTTGAAGGGGAGTACCAATCTTTTCTCAAAAGTAATGTCCCTGTCACTCAGAGAGTTAAAAATATAGCTTCCACCAGGATAAGATTATTTTGACTTATTTTCTTGAGAACATGTGTGACAGATGATGCTACTTTGACACCAAAGGGTTAATCTTTTTGCCTTCTGAAAGAGGCCTATAAGAATGAAACCATGTGAAAGTCCATGGTCTCATGAGTATATTAAAGAGGCAGTTCTTCCAATTCACACAGTTTGCCTTTGTGCAACAGAGAAAACACCCCCTTACACACACACACACACACACACACACACACACACACACA
>CABHPQ010159572.1:15770-40838 GCA_902168405.1 Peromyscus aztecus
TTCAGAGGGAAGTAAAGACGCTACGGGGTCATTTGTGTGAAGACTCTGTGGTGTCTGGTCAGGTGGAGCTAAAAAATTGGCTGTGATTGATTACCAAGAGACCAGAACCACTAAAGTAAAACATTTGACTTGCTGGGATAATGGATGCTGGCCGGCTGGTGCTGAAGAATCAGCTCTGATTAAGAAGAGACCAACATCATTGATGTGGAGTCTTGTAGGAAGTGGTTCCTGAGGGTTAGTGCACAGAAGATATGCTCTAAAGGGGGGGTAAGCTGTACCTTGCTTACTTCTCTAGCACCTGGAGAAGATTCTTGTCCATGGTAGAAATGTAATAAATATTTGGGTGAAGTAATAATCAAAGCAACACAGTGTTTCCTTATGTATCTATCAGTAAAAGCCAGAAATTTTCTTTTTGTAGCAACACCACAAAACTTTATGAAACTGAATTTGAAGAGAACTCATTAATGACATTTATTTGCCACATCAAAATTTAGACTCCGGATGCAAAAGCACAGAGATTGAAAATTTTGTTTTAGTGTAGGTTCATCAGTTGACTTCTCTGCATGGTCAGAAACCAAACTTGATCTGGCTCAGGGTCACCACTTTCTTCTTCTAGGTAGATCAAAAGCTGTTGAGTAGATACACTCATTCTAGACAGGGTTACTGAGCTTCAGATCCAAACAGCTCCCTCCCACACACATTCCCTCTTCATGGGCCCTCCAACCCAGAATATCCAACACCAAATGTCATTGTTCTTCACATAGCGTCCTTCCAGAATCCTACCTTAACCACCTCATTCCACAACCATTATTGAGAGATCCTTAAGTCCTAATATAAAACATACCATTAGATATTATTTTACTCTAAAATAACATTCAAAGTCCTGTGTATTTCTTCATCTCCATCACGACTGTCTTAATCCCATCAGTGTCCTCATTACTATCTTACTGTTACCTTATTATCCTTGTTTGCTGCCGTTGTTTGCTTCCTTACAATGCATGCATCTTTGTTTCTCTTCAGCCTATTTTACACAGCACAGACAGCATCATTTTCATTAAAGCATTGACCGACTCAACTTTATCAGCCTCTCCTTCCACATAACGTAGAGGACTGGAGCTGTCTTCTGCTCACTTCTCTCTCATCTTGATCTGCTGTCTTCCCTTCTGTGCAGAAGCCACTCAGATTTGCCCTCACCTCTTTGAAGCTAACTTGCTCACTTCTTCCATTTTGTTCCTGTCCTCTCTCTACAAACATAGGTCTGCCCTCCCTCACCTAGGACTGTCACTAAACATCTGTCAGATCTCAGGTAAATCCTTTATTTGTCAGATACACTGTCCTTCTCCAGCTTGCTTATCTACACGTCACATGTATAGGTCATATCACACGTGTCTCCTCCTATGAATCATATTCCCTTTTCTTCACAGCAGTTGTTTGACCCCAGTTAAATGCCACTCAATTACACAATTATAAAAAACAAATATAGTCTCCAGCTGTATACCACTGGTGAGCCTATGAAGCTCTGATGGTTAGTTTCAAAGTCAGGATCACACTGAGAGCCCTTGCTAAAAACTCCATGGGACACCAAACAAAATGAAAGCTAGTAAGTGTGGGAAAGAGCTTTGTAAGGAAGAAATGGGGCAGCTTGGGTCAGAGGAAAATCAGAGAAAGTGTGGGGAGAGTAACCAGAACAGAATATAAATAAATAAATGTGTGTGTGTGAAACTGACAAAGAAAAGTTATTAATGAAAAGGTAAAGTAACAATGCTAATGTGTAAAGGATTGCAGATTTACTGGAGATACAAGCTAGATAATATTCTTTCAAGCTCTATAAGGCCAAGACCATTGCTACTTTCTTCATGTGTGTGTGTGTGTGTGTGTGTGTGTGTGTGTGTGTGTGTGTGTGTGTTTTGCAATTACATGTTCAATGAGCTACTTACATAAGCATATTGTTTAGCTCAATATCGAGTAAGTAGGTACCCGGTGTTATAGGGTTCTTTTCCTTTTTGCCTCCCTATTTTTTCTTTTATTTAAAATAGATTTTTTTCAAACAATATATTCTGATTATGACTTCCCCTCCCCCAACTCCTCTGAGATCTTCCCTTCCTCTGCTGAGTCCATATCCTTTTGTCCCTCAAACTAACAGACATCCAAAGAATAATAATAAAATAAAAATAAAAACTGGACTAGGACAAAACAACACAAACAAATAGAAGAAAAAGATATCCGTGTTTTGGGGGGGTTCCTGAGTGTGTAAACTAGTGGGTCTCTGTTTCTCTTTCCTTCTCTTTGTTTGCCTTGTCCACTCCAATGAGTTAGGGATTTTTTTTATCATATTATATTACTATCATGTAGAAGTCTGTTTGTTTTCTAATGAGAGACAGAAAGGGGTTGGTTCCAGATGGGAGGGGAAGTGAGGAGATATTGGGAGGAGCAGAGGGAGAGAAATCATAATCAGGATATATATGTGAGGGGAAAAAATCTATTTTCAATAAAAGGAAAATTTCTAAAAAAAAGAAAGAGCACAAGAAACATACAGATGCCAAGACACATGAGTTCATACACACAAGAACACCACAAAAACAAAAAACCAGAAGCCATAATATAAGTATATATGCAAAGGTACAAAGGACTGTAAGGTTTTTTAAAAATGCCCAGACAAAATATTAGGAATCAAAGAAACTTCAAAGATTCCGTTGAATTCATTTTTTTTTTTTGTTGGCCATTTACTGCTGGGCACAGGGCTCTTAAGAGTGGGTTGTATCTCCAGTGAGACTCCATTGGAGAAAACTATATTTTCATTTATGAGGGGCTGTCAACTGGAGATGGCTTCTGGTTAGGGATGGGGGTTTGTGTCCATGTCTCCTCTCAGTGCCGAGACTCCACTTGATCCAGACCCATGCAGGCCCAGTGCATGCTGCCACGCTCTCTGGGAGTTCATATTTCTGTCAGTCTTGTGTCTTGAAAGCCTTATTTTCCTTGGTGTCTTCCATGCCCACTGACTCTTACAAACTTTCTGCCTCCTCTTCCACAGAGTTCCCTGAGCCCTGATGGGAGGGATTTGACGGATACATCACAGATAGGAGTGAGTATCCCAAGGTCTCTCCCTCTCTGCACACTGTCTGGCTGTGGGTCTCTGTATTTGCCCCGTCTGTTTTGGAAAGAGTGAGTGCCTGGTGTTATGGGGCTCTCTTCTTTCTGCACCAGTTGCCCTTACATTGATCTCTCTCATCCTCAGTCCCCCAGAGTGAAAGCTTCTGGCAGGAAACATGATCATGACAAAACAAAGTGTTCTCAACCACATACTACAGAGCCTGCAATAATAATGTAACTATCAGGCAACTATGTGGGCTACCACCTACAAAGAAGGATGGGTATGTCATAGCTTGTTGCTCCACATATTGGTTTTTTCTCAGTCACCATGCTTTTGTAAATAAATATATGCGTGTGTATGTATGTACAGGGAAATGTAAGTATGTATTGAAAGAGTATATATTTATGCCCTAGAAGATCATTAATTATCAGAAATGTAGTCAAATTATTGAACTCTTTTTTTAGTGTCTCTAGCTCAGTTCCATGAAAACTGAGAAATCATCAGCTTTTAAATGTATGTTTTTCTTCCACCTTTCTAGCCACCATCTTCCTACTACTGTTGTGTGCCCATGACTGTTATCACTTAAGCCCCCATGTGTCCCTAAATATTGTGTCTCCCTCCTTCCCTTCTGCTGTTAGCTTCTTTTCCCTCCTTCCCTCTTTTATTATGAAACGAAGAATAGATTAGATTATTTGTAAATATTACAAATCATTATTCTGAGAAAAAAATCCCTAACAATAGAATTCATTTGTATAAAACAAACTGGTCAACAGTAACGCTTAGAACATACATGTGTTTTTTATTCCTAATGTGTAGGCTCTTGTATCAACAGCACAATCCTTTCCCAAAGCTGCTGTTCTTAGCAAGTGTTTAAAAATATCAACCAGAGCAGCACCAGGAAAAGAAGTGTCTTTTCAAACTGTTTGAAAAGAAAAGCCCCACCCCTAAAACTAAACATCGCATTACTGCTATAGACTCTCGTTCAGACTTTGGAGACACCCCAACTATTTTCATATGGCACTAACTTGTGCTCTCCACCCCCATGATTGATGTGGTTTGAATGCTAGAGTTACAGTTCCCTTGTCATGCAGAGTGATTTCCCAAGATGATCTGCTTCCTCTCAAACCTCAGACATTTTCACTCACACTGTAACAACGGCCAAGGCAGCTCCATGGAGATCAAATTAAGTTACCATCAAGGGTATGTGAAAAGAATTTTCTTTTTGCTTGATTCTAGGCAATGTTCCTGGATGTTCTGGATATGACTGAGGATCTTAGACATATCTTAACTATGGTCACTAGGAAAACAAATTCTCTGTTTTTAAAGTTAAAAGAAATTGATTTTTTTAACAACTAGTTTGCTCTAAGGAATCATTTTAACTGCATTCTGACTTCAAGCATCAAACAAAGGAAGGATTTGAGGATATTACCCAAACCACAGAAAATGTCTTCCACTGGTTGAGTCTTTCGTTGTTGAAATATTTCAGGTAAAGAGGCTGAGCCTGGGGCCATGCCTCACTGGGAGTGTTTCCTCATCCACACTGTAGGTGACTCTCAGGCAGCAACTATGAATGTGTCTAGGGTTCTTCTTGACAGGGTTTACTTAAATGCAACATTAAGGAGTGAGCCCTGTGTGAAAACAACCAGAAAGGAAGAAAGATCTAGAAAGTGTAAGTCTTATTAAAAAAAAAATACAGAAGTTTGTAGAATTGTTAACAACGTTGGCCTCGGCCACTGTCCATCATTACCTCTTAAGCATGTCGGCCAAGCACATACCTCTGTTTCAAGGCTCCTCATTGCTTGAAGCATATGCCAGGACAAATAATGGACTCCAATGTCTTATTCTACATCCATCATCAGCAACAGTCTCTTGACTTTGTCTCTTCTACTATTTATAGAAGTCATCTATTTCTTATCATTCCTACTAGCTATGCTTTGGTTGGAAGCCCTGTCAACTCTTGTTAGATGGTTGAAGCATCACTAACTTCTCCGGCTACATCTTTAATAGTTGCAACTCATATTGCCCTCAGACCTTACCATTCAATAGACACACACACACACACACACACACACACACACACACACACACACCATGATTACTTTCACTCTTGGGATTTGTGCATCTTGCTTCTTCTGTTTGATCTGTTCTTCCCTGTTCATCCTTACTCGTTGCTTTCTATACATCCTTCATGGCTGGGCTTGGTAACTAGCCTCCTTCCCTACTACCAAAGATCTGACAGGTGCCCCTCCTCTGAGTGTGTTTCGCTGACATAAATTTTAAAATGAAACACAATTGTTATGAAACGGCGCGTACACCCACACAGCAGCCTTGGCAGGTTTGAGCCAAGATGCTCCACAGCAGGTGAGGGAGACATGCCATGCAGATGCAGTGGGTGGTGGTGTGGCAAGGTAGAAAGTTACTCAACCATGCAGACATAGACCCGGCATCCATGTGGAAAGTTTTATTATTAAAGGGGGAGGGGAAAGGGAAGAGAGAGAAAGAAAAAAAAGAGGGAAAGAGAGAAAGCAGAGGTGCATGCAGCTTCATGTAAGGGGAGAAAGGGAGAGAGGAAAGAAGAGAGAAAGAAGGGGGGGTCCCCTTAAAGGGGACTTTATGGAAGATGACATGGTCAGGATGCTGGGCGAGTCCCCAAAGGGTGGATCTGAATGCTGACATTCCCTAACAATAATCAAATGTAGATGCTCAGATATCATAGTTTTATGACATTGATTTGGTACTTTTGTTCCTGATGCCAGAGGTACGGGGATGAACTCAGAGCAGTGATGGAGTTTTGCAGTGTGCAGTGATGCACCACACAGGCTGGCAGACAGACCTTAGGGCAGGCTTTCATTGCTTTTTAAATCCTTTTATTGCAGGCCTATTTATAAGAATCACATCTCCATAATGTGTTATCTTTTCCTTCTGAACTTCACAATTCATAAACCATTTGGACAATTGAACTTGTTAGAATTTAAGCACCCAGGCCTTCTTATAACAACTAACCTCTGCTATTGCTTTTTTCTTACCCAGAAAGATGCTTACTCTCTAGTGTAGCTATGACAGCTTCGGTGCATATGGCTTACTGCAAAACATTATTTGTTGTTATTGTTGTTGCTGTTGTAGGTTTTCTATCATTATCCCAACATGGTGGTTTGAAGGAAAATTAGGAGGTGTGGCCTTGTTGGAGTAGGTGTGGTCTTGTTGGAGAAAGTTGGAGGAAATTTTAGTGTGTTGCCTAGAAATCATTCTTGTGATATTTTGGTGAAGAATGTGGCTGCTTTTTTGCCCTTGTCTGAAAAGTTTGCCTGAGGCTAACATAAAGACTTTTGGATTAATTTCCTTGGCAAAGGAAACCTCAAAGCAGCCTAGTATAGACCCTGTTATGTGGTTACTAGTGTTAACTCTAATGAAGATTTATAACGAAAAGGAGCAAGCTGAGCAAGGAAAAATATTTGAGGAGAAAAGGAGCACCAGGAAGTGGAACAGAGCTAAAACCTATATTCAAGAAGAAAAACAGATTAAGAAATGGAATAAAGGGAGTGGTGACCTCAGGGCAGGATCCCACCCAGCTAAGTTTTCAACTTGTGAAAATGAATTAAAGAAAAGCTTAGAGCCAGGTATGGTGGTGCACGTCTTTAATCCCAGCACCTAGAAGGCAGAGGCTGGCAGATCTTTAAGCCTGAGGCCAGCTAGTCTACAGAGAAAGTCCAAGGACAGCCAAGCTTAGTCAGTGAAGGAAAGCAGAAAAATGATGAGGACATAATTAAACAAGGGGGCCATGTTCCAGCCTCAGCGAGCACCAGAAGTTGGCAGCTTTAATCACATGGTTCTGGAGTTAAGGATAGAAGAAAGGACCAATGAAATGTGCCTCTAAATCTAAGGAAAACCACTGAGGCCAGGCATGTTTGTCACTCTGTGCTTAGAACCATGCTTCACAAACTAAGGCGGAGCTAATGGGGCTCTAGTATTTGCCATGACCATGACAAAGAATCTACTCTGGAGTGAGGCTGGTTGGAAGAAAACAAACAAACAAACAAACAAACAAAATGCCTCTTCATCCCATTGACCTATAACTAAGCCTTTGCAACTTGTAGCCGGAACAGGATGAGAAATGTTTCCGCTGCCTGTTGAAAAGATGCACTGGCCTCTAACAAGAAGCTAATGGATCCTTGGAAGCATCCATCTGGAGTGCAACATTATGATGCCAAAGTGGGATGTGAAGAGAGAGCAGCTTCTTGTTTAGATGCTACTCTCAAGGTTCTCATTAAGCTTCAGTAGGCTTATTTGTACAAAGTTTATTTCATTTGTTAAATGCTTTTAGGACCATTTCCAGAGAATTCAAATAATTGAGGGGTTAAAGAAAATTCCCACTAACTTTACTACACAGAACTCCCCACTTATCCGAGCAAAAGCAGAATTTCCTGTGTGTTCCTTTTTAGTAAATAAGCATATGTAGCCCAGATTATTGTACTCAGATCAGAATTTTGGAATTAGGAAGCCAAGAATCTACAACAGTTAAAAGGAAAGGCAGATGCCAAAACACATGAAGAATTTTCATGAGGTGTAGGACTTAGTACCTTCTAGTGAGTTCTAACAAAATGTAGTGAGTCATAGCATGAAAAAAAAAAAGACAGCTGGATACTTGTCAAGAGCATGCTCTACCAGAATCCTAAATGGACATGTGTGTGTCAGACTGTATTGAACAACAATCAATTCATAAGCTATGTCAATGGCATTGGCTGTAATTTACCAAGTCACCCCAATTTACCTTGATAGCTATCCAATGTAAACATTTTTTTTTAATTCAACGTTAACTTCTAATATTAGCTCTCAGGGCATAAATCATAAGTCCATCCATATCTTTACATACATACACATTACAAGTGTATACTTGTAAGTTGCTAAATTCTCTGAAAGGGTTAAAGAAGCTTTAGCAAAATGTGAAGTGCTCCAAAGAGGACTTGAAACAGCAGAGGCAGAGAACACACACAGATTCAAAGACCATCTCTGTGTGAGTGAAATAGAGAACTCTGCAGGAGGTCTCCTAGGAGAGTTGCCATGGAGACAAGCTGCAGGGTCGGAGTTGAGCTCAGCCTCAGGGGTGAGCAGAGTTTCTGGGTTGAACTGAGCTAGAGAAGCAAGAAGTAGCTGAAGAAGAGGCAAAGTGTACAACCGAGTCCAGATGGGTGGGTGCATGGAAGGCAGTTTGAGTAGATGTCATCAGTAGTGGGGACCATCCTGAGATGAAGGCCCTGGATCAGTCCAGCATTCTCTGCCTGTGGGTTAGATGAAAGGTTGGCGAGGGCCATCACCATAGCAGTCAGGCATGGTCCTCTTTATTCTTTCTTCAGTCTGGTGTGTTTGTTGAGTTCTCCAGCCAGTTTCCCTGATAAGATTTTAATATGCTTATGAGCTCATATGGTCCCAATTTATATTGGCGTATTTATAGTCCGGCACCCATTTGACTTTTAGAATTAAATGCTTTATCAGCCCATGCTTCACATTTCGTGACAGACAAACGGTGTTGTCTATGTCCACCTAGGTCATCCCACTTCTGTGTTTGTACTTGACATGGAGTCAAAAGCCGCGTGTAAAATGGAATCAGTTGGGGCAAGGCACAGCCTGGGAAACGCTGTTTTATAGAACGCGAGAGCCTGAGCTCATCAATAATTGCTAGGACAGAAAAGCCAACAGCAAGAAGAAGATTTACAATCAAGGGACCACATTTTTTGTTCGGGTATCAGCTCAGTGCTTGTGAGATCTGGCTTCACAGTGTTTCCCACGGAATCCGATGCCTGCTGTAGAAGCCGCAAGTCTAATTTTCTTTGTCCTTTTCATTATTTATCCCAGGAAGATGTTGGAGGAAAATAAGCGATTGAATGTTCTGATGGTAAAATAATTAGGGAACTGCATATGCAGGCTAAAACTCAGTTCAAATAACTGGGGGAACTTTCTGACCCAGAAACCCTAGAAATGCATCAAATATCTTGCATTTTATTTCTACTTTACTAATATACATACAACATAAAACTAACTTTTCTTTCTTCCTTCCTTCCTTGCTTTCTTTGTCCTGGTAATCAAGTCCTGTTGTGCTCTGCCACTGAGTGAGTCCCAGCCTAATTTTAATACTTTTTTGAAGTGCACAGTCTCATGGTATTACATATATACACCTCATCACAAACTATCAACATGACCTAGCTGTGGGACATTTTTTTTAATCTTGCAGAAAAGAGGCTTCACATGTATTCATGACCACCTCACTCCCCTCCTCTCATCCTGGCAACCAGCTTTCTGTTGTCAGTCTCTATGAGAGATGACTCTAGACGTCTCATATGAGTGAAAGCATTCATTGGTTGGTTTGTTTTTAAAAATGGTGATTTCTTTGCCATCATTCCCTCACCAGTCATCCATCAATTCCCAGCAGTCAGGATCTCTTCTCTTCAGAGTCAGTAAATTTCATCCTATGGACACGCCAAGTTTCTTATCCTCTCCTCCAAAGGCACATGGGAGTTGCTGCTAGCTGTTGGGAGTACTGCTGTTTTGAACACTGACGTACAGATACTTGCTCAAGTGCCTGTTGTCAACAAACATCAACTCCAAATGCATCAAAGACGTCAGCGTGAAACCCAAGACACTGAAACCGCTAGAAGAAAACACAGGCAGTACCCAACAAGATGGAAGTGTAGGAAAGGGCTTTCTGAATAGAACTCCATTTGCTCACAAATGAAGGTAAAACATTCGCTAGTGAGTCCTCAGGAAACTTAAAAGTTTCTGCACATCTTGGGAATGAATCAGTTAGCCTACAGAGTGGAAGAGAATCTTTGCCAGCCAGTTTAAAAATGAGCTATCATTCTGAACAGAGAATTCTCAAAGGACGAAATAAAAATGGCTAAGAAATACCTTTAAAGGTGTCCAACATTCTTATTAATTAGGGAAATCCAAATTAAAACAACTCAGATTCATTTTACCACAGTCAAAATGACTACGATCAAGACAACAACTAACAACAAATGCTGGAGGGAATGTGGAAAAAAGGGAGCCCCCATTCACTGTTGGTGGGATTGTAAGTATGGAAATGCGTGTGGAGAATTCTCAAAGAGCTAAAGGTAGAGCCATCATATGACCCAGATAGACCACTCCTTGGTGTAGTCACAAAGGACTCAACACTGCACGGCACAGACACTTGCCCAACCATGTTCATTTCCCTCTATTCATGAAAACCAGAACATGGAATCAACCTAAAAGGATAAAGTTTTGAAAATGAAAGAGAACATCCTCAAGGTGTTACACATGTACTAAAACTTACAACAACAGTTACAGAACCAAGCAAGCCCCCGAATTACCATACAAAAGCAAGGGCATAAAAACTTGAGATACGTTGAAGGAAACACTGGAATGTATTTCTTTTAAAAAATTTTATTCAGTGTGTGTGTATGTGTTGCATGTATCCCACGGTGCACATGTGGAGGTCAGGGGACAGCTTTGCAGAACTGGTTCTCTGCTTTCACCATGGGTTCTGGCGATTCAACTCAGGTCACCAGACACATATGGTAAGTAAGTGCCTTTACCCACGTGAGCCATTACAGAGTCCCCTGGTATAATTTTTCACCAGAAATCTTTCACCTGAGAAACTGTACGTTTCCCATAAAGGAAAAGCTTGGGAATAATTAGCAGCAATGATGACAAAAGCAATCGGTAAACTTTTTCTATTTTACTAACTTTGAAAAACAATAAATATAGGCTGTGTGGTAGTTTGAATGTAATTGGTTCCATAATCTTATAGGGAGTGGCACTATTGGGAGGTGTGGCTTTGTTGGAGTGTGGGTTTGTTGGAGGAAGTGTGTCACTGTGGAGGTGGGCTTTGAGGTTTCCTATGCTCAGGATACAGCCTAGTGTTTCAATCAACTTCCTATTGCCTACAAAATACAGTACTCTCAGCTACTATGCCAATACCACATCTCCCTTCATGCTGCCATGCTCCCCGCCATGATGATAATGGACTGAACCTCTGAACTATAAGCGAGTACTCCTCAATTAAATGTTTTCTTTATAAGAGTTGCTATGGTCATGGTATCTTTTCACAGCAATAGAAATCTTAACTAAGACAGGTTGATTAAGAATGGCCTTAGTGGAGACAATCTTCAAACTGTTAGTGGGCAACGAAGTAATTGCCTAGAAAGGGTAAAGTTATGGGTTAAACTTTAACTTCTTAGTTTTCCATATGCAAATTAAAATTGTAATAACAACTATAAAAGGGGAAATAAAATATATAGTGTCTGTTCTAACAAAGGATAATAAAAACTAAAAGAATCATGGTCAAGGAAAATAAGATTTTAAGAACGAGGAAGAAGAGGGGGAGGGGAGAAGAGAAGGAGGAGGGGGAGGAGGAAGGGTCATATGCAAAGCAAAAACTGGGATAGGAGGGAACACAATGAATGTATTTAAACCAACTTAAGCTCTGTCCACTGAGGAAGCGGACGCAGCCCAACATCACTGAAGAATAATGTTGCACAAACAAGCCAGCAAAGGCAGAATAGACTTACTAACTAAAACAAGAAGCCATATTTGAACTATTTTTGGCAGGGAAGGTACTTTTACACTTTTTGACATAGCTGAAATATTCTCCAATAATTACAACAGATTATGATGAGGCGGTTAGAAGTCAGGGTTAGGCCATAGACCCAGGGCATTTAGAAGGACCTTGGTAGCCAGTTAATATACTGAGGATTTTGGTTTGTAAGACATAAAAATGTGCCTGGTGTTTGTGAGATGAAGTACTACAATATGTAACATGGCTGAGAACAGACTTAATGGACATAATGACAACGGAATGTGCTGAGAAACCTGTCCGTTGGAAGTCAAAATCGGGAACCAGAAAGCACTATGTTAGCAAAGACCCAAGGGACTCTGAGCAGTCTACTTCTGTTGGTCTTGGCACCCCAGCCCTGACTTCACTGGAACAAAGATCAGTTGCCAAGTTTTCCCTTATCTCCTTGAGTAACTGTGAAGACACTTAGGGAGCCATCATAGGCTTCCTTGCCACTTGGAACCAGGCCTCACTGAAGTGGCATAACCTGGCTTTGGAAATCTTTTTTATGTTAATTTGATGTCACTTCTGAAAGGTTATAAAAAATACCACCACACACACACACACACACCCCTCCCAACACCCCTCTGCACACTGTTGTGCTGCTCCCTGTGAAGACTGAGAGGTTGTAGAGTAAAGTAAGGGCTAACTGATGACCAGTAGGGTTCCCCAAAAGGAAAACTCCAGATTTTGTGTTACAGAGTGAAAGAGAAAGACTGAGGAAGGGGAGGAGTTGGAGGAAGAAGAAAAGTGAAAGGAAAGGGAGAGGAAGGAGAAGGGGGAGAAGGGTGCCAAGAGAGGAAAGGGCAGAGCAAAAGAGAATAAGCGTCAAATGCCCATCTCTCTTGGAAGCCCATGGAAGGCTGCTAGTATATAACCATGAGCAACGGGGTTGCTCTGTCTTTACAAAGTAGACAGTAACGTAATTGAAATGATGCTAAACTATCATAAAACCACACAAGCAAAGAAGTCTATCATCCTCCGTCTCTCATCGTGTCTTCTCTGGGGAATATCCATGCAGTGTATTATGTCAGTGATACAGCAACATCGTCATTAGCTAAGTTAGAGAGAAGAACATCTCACAGGGTTGGGGACACATTCTGAGAAATGTCATCAGGCAGTTTTCTCACTTGATTAACTACAGAGCATCCATACACAAAGCAATGCTCAAGTCCTTCTGGATAACTGGCTGTGTTGTAATCTCACACTGACCAACAGGTCATTACTTACTAGACAGCTTCTACTCGATCCCTCTTTGAATAAACAGATGTTATATGTAATTAATATAATATATGCTTATGTGTATATCTTTCATACAAATTTTGTGTGAAAGTTATTAAGCCAAGAGACCTTAAACGACTCCACTGAGGCCATTCAGTAAAATATAAAGAAGAATTCTGGTTCTAAGCAATCTAAATAAGATCACATTTCTGTTGTTTTCTTTAATTACCGTCAAGTATTTTTACAGATTTATTTTATTTTTAATTATTTATATGTGTGTCTATGTGTAGGTATGTGTATGTGTAAGCAAAGATGTCTGTAGAGTCCAGCAGAGGGCGTCAGATCCCCCGGAGTTCGAGTTGGAGGTGGTTGTGAGCCATCTGACATAAACTGAACCCAGGTCCTCTGCAAATGCAGTGCATGCTCTTAACCATGAAGCCATAGCTCCAGCTCCCAAAGCTCATCTCTTAATCTGAACGAGAAGTCTCTAGACTCACAATGGCAGATATCAGAGACCACTCAAGATACGCTAGGAGGCAGCAGGCTGGGACCACTAAGGTCATTCTTTACTGGCCTAGTTGCCTCAAGTGTACTTTACCAGTATAGATAGACAATGAGAAGGATGCACACACTCTCCACTGCACTGTTCACCTACATACAACCCCAGCGACTGATACAGGATAATAGAGCACAGAACCCAAGGATAACAGCTTTGAACTCCTGCCCATCCCAAAGGCACAGGAAATGGACACCACAAAGTATAGGATTCTTCCCATATGCATCTCAGGACTCCTCAAAACCATGGGCCAAGGTTCTTTCTCCTTTTATGGCATAGTAAGCTGAACTGCAAAGAAGTTTAGTAAATAAATGAAATACTCTCTGCTGGGGCTCTAATTTGGTCCTGTTCTGCAGGATTCCATCACTTCTCACAAAGTCCCTGACTCTTTGTGGGTCTGTAAATCCCCCATTAAATCACACCCATTGGCACGGGCAGCCTCTAAAGTGCCAGTTCTCAGGGAGTGAGATGCAGGTATATCAGAGCCAGCCCAGTAACTCATCCAAGACCCCTGCAGGCTGAGGACAGACAGCGCTATTTCCTTGTTATGAAAGGAGCAGTGCTCAGTGTTGAGCATGCACCATGGCAGTTAACAAATATTAAACATTTATACTTGACTTGAGAGACTCTCTGGGTAATTTTGCCGGAGCTCTCCCCTAGCTGTTTTTCTTAGATTAAAACTTTCGTCAACATTCCAAGGGCATTCATTCACTGGTGCCCAGGGGCCCCGTAATGAGAGGGAGCGCCACTTTGGAGTCAAACTCTGCCTTGTTTAATACTAAAAGTAGGTGAATGAGTCTTGACTGCCTCCTAAATTGAATGTCTGTGGAATGTTTTGGACCTGAAACTGAGCCCAGAACAAGGTCTGTACAGTAACACTCACTAGGTGTCACTGTTTGACAAACCGTCTTGCCAGCGTCATTAGGGAAATGTTCATTTTGGCACGAATTGTCTATGGAAAATGCAATTAGGAAAAAGCTATGCAAGTAGCCATTAGAAACTGAATAACCTGCGTTATTCCTTTTATCCAGATTACACTTGGCTCCTAAGCTGATCTAAAGCTCTGTTGGCAATAGCTTGTAGACAGTCACGGTAGCCTCTGGGGTCCATAGTCTGCTTAGAGAGTGGCAAAAGCAGGCCACGGCAACTTTGTCCCTTACCCATTTTTTTTCTCCCTACAACTGTGATCACTTTCTGCACTGTGCTCTGTGGCCACCCTAATTACTGAGCCCAGGTCTCCCTCCTTGAACACAGGCATGGCAAGACAAACTACCCTGGAAGAACTGGACTCTAATATGAATTCTTGATCTGAGCCACTTGGCAATGGAACAGTAAGAAATTTTGACTTGTCTGGAGTGACAATGCACCTCTCTCTTTCACAAGGCAGAAGCAGGCAGATCTCTGTGAGTTCTAGACCAGCCTGGTCTACATATTAACTTCCCTGGTCATCCGGGTCTGCATAGTAAAGCTCGCTCGCGCGCTTTCTCTCTCTCTCTCTCTCTCTCTCTCTCTCTCTCTCTCTCTCTCTCTCTCTCTCTCTCTATATGTGTGTGTGTGTGTGTGTGTGTGTGTGTGTGTGTGTGTGTGTATGAACTTCTTGGGGCTTTGTTTTTTTCAAGACAGGATTTCTCTATGTAGTCCTAGCTGTCCCAGAATTTGCTCTGTAAACCAGAGCTCAAACTCAGAGATCCACCCATCTCTGCCTCCTGAGTGCTGGGATTCAAAGCATGCACCACCATGCCTGGCTAAGAAATTCTTGCTTTATGAAGTGTACTCTGCAACAAATAAATTAAAAATAAAAATAAGATATACTGTGCCCTACATGGTCATGAGAAGAACAGGGATGAGTGAGTTCTTGGTGGAACACATCACTGAACCAACTGATGTAAAAACAAAAGCAAAAGAGCCAGGGAGATGATCATCTCAGAAAATGGCATCAAGGCAGAGAAGTTGGCGAGAGCAGGAGCTTTAAGAGGCGAGTGCGCAGGGTGGGATCAAGCAGGAAGCGAGTTCAGCAGAGCTGGAGAAGAGTGGGATATGAGATCAGAACAGAGACACCAAGGGGTGAGGATGGGCACCAGTGAAGACAGACACACTTAGGAAACTGGTATAACAGTCCAGGAGTTAGAAATGAAGTGATGTAGTATGTATTTTGAATGTATAACTTCAAGTGACTTACCAATCTATTTCCTCTTTTTTTTGAATATGGGAAGACAATGAGCGAAGGAGAGTTCTTCAAATGACTTTGGTGTGAGCATCTGGCACTATTTTCCATGCTAGAAATGACCAGAGGGTAGAGGAGAATAGTGGGGAATAGCTGGGAGGCAGCAGCATAGTTGGGGCATGCCAACTCTCACGTCTCCAAGAGAAGACCTTGAGCAGGTCATTTGATCTGCAGATTGGTAGAGTACCAAAGAAACTGGTTGGTTCTATCATCCATTGCCTTCAAGCACCAGATAGTACAACAGAAACAAAAGGTAGAAATTCTGACTTGCCTGGCATGGTGGAACATGCCTTTAGTCAATGTTCCCAAGGGGAAGTTTAGGCTGGGCATACAAATTTAGGAGCTGTCAGTATAGGAATATACTGTGTGTGTGTGTGTGTGTGTGTGTGTGTGTGTTATCTGTGTTGTTTCTAGGTGTGTTTTTGTGTGTTTGTTACTAGAAATCAAGCCAGAGATTTGAGGATACTAGGCAAGTATGCTACCATACTACTTTATCACCAGCCCCGAGAGACCAATTAATGAAGAATACTTATATCACTATGGTTAAGCATCCTGTTGCTATTCATTATTATGTCATGGCATTATTCTCTTAAAAAATGATGGGACTAACCCCAAATATCCTCTCTGTCTCCCCACCTCCTTCCTTCTCCCATTCTCTGTTCGTTCATCCTCTTTCCTGTGATAAGACTGTGTTGGCCACTCTTGACTGTCAACTCAATGGTATCTACAGTCATCTAGGAGACACACCTCTGTGTGTATTTTGAGGGGGTTTCCACAGAAGACTAACTGAGAGACAGTATATTTTCTCAGAGCACCTTCCAATACATACCCAGATATAAAGAGACCCAAGGAAGTGTCTCCCACCTGGCTTTACTTGTTCATAAGTAACTACAGTGTGTTGCCATGGTTGCTGCTGCTCCTGCCTTTCAATGTGCACTGACTACTGGCAACTCTTTATGAATCTTCTAGGCCTTTAGCACAAGGTTGGCATTGCTGAGGCACTCAGCTTCCAGACTGAGCAACCACAGGGTCTAGCTTCTTCAGCCCGCAGATAACCTCTACTGCATAAGCCAATCAAATGAACCCACCTTTATGACACATACGTTCCATTACTTCTGTTCTTTTAGAGAACCCTACCTAATACAGTGACAAAGTTCCTGGCCACTTAAAAAAAAGATTATGGTCAATATATAAGCAATATACTTCAGCTTAACACACACAAGTGCTTAGCATGTTTTCTTTCTTTCTTTCTTTCTTTTTTTTTTTTTTTGTCTGCTGACAGAAGTCAATTTCAATTCCACATCATAAGCTTTTCTGAGCAGTGCTGCAGTAACCATGGGGATACAGCTACTTTTCCTCATGCTGTTCTCTTTCTTCTAGGTCTGCACTCAGCAGCTGGATTGCTGGATTTCATAGTTGTTCCATTTCCCATGTTCTCAAGCATGTTTGTGTAGCACAGGTGATGGCTGTAAGTAGCTGAAGGAACCTAAGGGTTCATATCTTAGGTAGGAAATAAGCATCACATATGGAGCAGTTGTTCTGAGGTAGTCTACAAGGCCAACCCCCAAATAAGTAAAAATATAGACATTTTTATTAATACAATGCACTTGCGTGGGAATGAGTCCTATTAACCATTTTTCAGTTTGAGGACATTTATTTTGCTTACAATGGAGAATCTGGAAAAGACATCACAACAAATATTTAACCAGAATGTAGATAGGTTAATTTTCCAGTGGTAGTGGCTTTGCAGTCAATAATACCCTTACAAGGGGCTGGTTTGGGAATAGCAGGTGAATATGAAGGGGAAATTTTGTATTTCCTTGTTCCATATTTTTTTTTATCATTTCAAGGAATTAGAATGCATAAAACAAAGTTCTACGGGGTGTGTTAAAATGCATGGTATAACCAGACAGATTTCCAAAGTATAGTGGTGCATGCCATCCTGATCATTTTGATCACTTTGCCAACTTCCTGCTGACAATGCTTTATAGTCTTCTCGCACCCCCCCCCACTTTTATAGTTCTTATAGGTTGTCTGTCCCCATTCCATACCAACAAACCCTTACCCAAAGGTATGCTCTGCCACCCATGGCACCTGTATAATCAGCTCAGCGTCTTACCCAATCGGAGTTCAATACCACATTTTATAATCACTTCATTCAAGGCTGTATTTAGTATCCATTAAGTCACAGCATCTAATGGTCCCCTTAATCTAATCTTCTGGCTTTCGGCTGGAAAATGACAAGACTTTGGCAAAGCTTTCAGTTTCTCTACTGGGCTGATAGATTATTTTCTATTTTAAGCAGTCAATTTAGAAACAGTTCTTAGACAATTTGGCTCTTTTTAAAAGGCATCATCAAGAAACCCTCTGCTCTGTTTTCAGTCATTCTTTTGTTCTTGTCAACTGGACCCTGGGCTGTTTCCACAAAAACAACTCTTCAAATGTCAAAATGTAAACAATAAACATTGACTGTGATGAGATTTGGCTTCACCTATCTTCATGCTATAAATTGACTTAAACATTTTGGCTACAGGAAAGCAGTCTGTACACTTGGCTGCTGATATGGAAACTGGAAGGTGGTATTCGCCAGGTACAGCCATACAAACTGGATTGGAGAATGACATGATTGCAAGATTGGCTTGGGAACCCTACAGCCCGAGCAATGGCATCACTCACTGGCCTGTGATCTAGGTCTTCAAGCCAGTGGCTTGGCTGCCAAGAGATGCTGCACACAAGAGTTAGAGTGCTCACTTAACCCTTCAAGCAAGAGCATGATACACAGAGTCTGGATTCTTACTCCACGACAACTGGAAATGCTACAACACGTGTATTAAAAAGCCAGAAAGTATTGCATAAGAGTAGATGGACAATTAAATATTGTGTCATGGACTGGAAAAGAAATCAAAGGGTGTATGTGTCCATCAAGGAAACAGAATGATCGTGATGGGACAGGGGAGGTTGATTTTAAGCAATTACCTCACATAATTGTAGGGTCTGGGAAGCCCAAATTTTGCAGAGCAAATTGGAAAGCTAAAGGCCTTGGTTGACTATTGTTGCAGTTTTGAGTCCAAAAACAGTCTGGGTGCAGAGTTCCTCTTTATGGGGTACTTCAGGTTTTTTTTTTTTTTTTTTTCTCTAAGGTCTTTAACTGACTGGATGATGCCAACTCAATTATAGGTGATAATTTACCTTATTCTGTCTACTGATTTAAATGTTTAGTCACATCTAAAAAAGACCTCCACAGTCAAGTCTAGACTGATGTTTGACCAAACATCTAGGCCCTGGGCGCCACAGCCCACCCATGTTGACATATATAAAGCATAATGATCCGTATTCTAATTCTTTTATTTATTCATTTGAAAATATTTACTGGGTTCCTAACCAAGGCAGCTTTCTCTCCCAGCCACTCATGATGCAGAAGTGGAAAGATGCTGATGGGGCCCTTGCTCTCACAGAGCTCAGAGCTCAGCCAGGAACATGAATTAGAGAGGGAGAGAGAGAGAGAGAGAGAGAGAGAGAGAGAGAGAGAGAGAGAGAGAGAGAGAGAGAAAGAGAGAGAGAGAAAGAGAACCCATAAATACAGCTTTACCTACTGATGAACTTGAGCATAATTCTGAGAATAATAGGGGGAAATTATCTTGATATTCTAAAAGCAAGTGTACACTTTCTCATGTACAGATGCATATAATTCAATGTATAGAATATTCAGTCATTTAGTTCAATATTATTAACTACTTGAATGTCTCAGAATGTGCTAAATTTTGCAATTCTAAAAAAGCAAACAAAAAAAAAACCTCTTTTCTTTTAGATTTATTTTGTGTGTAAACCTTTTGCCTGCATTTGTAAAACTGCTCCACATACATACCTGGTACTGTCAGAGGTCATAAGAGAGTATCAGATCCAAACAAGATGGTTATAAGTCACCATAGGGGTTCTGGGAATCAAACCCAGATCCTCTGTGAGAAAAACAAATGCTCTTAACTGCTGAACCACCTCTTTGGCTCCAATTTTTCAATCCTTAACACCACATGGATTGCAAATGGTGTCATTTTCATCACAAAGGTGTGAATGATGACAACAGTACTCATCTACAAAGGACCAGTTTTCTCCATAAACACATCTGTGTTTGTACCATAAAAAATATTCTATACTGTATAAAGATTTGTAGTGCACTTATTTTGAAGAGCGGTGTCCTTGACGATTCTGAAATACAATTCTACTTGAAAGAATGTGATTGGCAGGCAAATTTAAAGGTTTTCTCAGTTGCATTCCGAGGGGTACATGCGCCCAGCTTTCCATTCTATTTTGAAAGGATGGTTTGTCTTTCCGAAGACAGAGCAGTTTTAAGTGGTTTTATCATTTGAACACGAACTAATTTCCCTCAATAAATCGAATCTTTATAATGGAGTATTGATTTATATGATTTTAAGGATAAAGAATTTTTGCTCAAACGACCACCTTAGTGGTCACAATAGAGACATGAATTTAGTAAAGCTGTGTCTTACAATCACATCATCTGTATTTCAGCATCAGTGGAGTCTAAAGAAATAGTTCAGACTGCGGTGGAATGAGAAGTTGGGGAGAGAGAAGACTTTACTATCAGAAAGACCTGAAGGACGTCACCCGTTGGGGAGCATGTGTAGATTATTGAATACATCCTTCCTTCACTGACTTCACAGGTACATTTAAATCTGGGGAAAGACAGAATATAGGCGTAGGTGGTGAGCCGTGAAAGTCAGTACAGAAACACCTATACTTTGGAAGAAGTTATCAAGGGACAGTAGAACAGGGGCTAGAGGGAGGGGAAACCCAAGGAGCTTATTGGCATTGACTTCAATTCTGGCTACTTCTTGCTGAATAGGAGCTAACATCAAGCTCCACTTTCTCTTCATTGGTGCCAGTTGGTCAAGTGGTGATCTTTGAGTCTGGGTCTGGCGTCTGTACTCCCACGTCAAGAAGATGGCATTCACCGGGCATTGGTGGCGCACGCCTTTAATCCCAGCACTCGGGAGGCAGAGGCAGGCGGATCTCTGTGAGTTCGAGGCCAGCCTGGGCTACCAAGTGAGCTCCAGGAAAGGTACAAAGCTACACAGAGAAACCCTGTCTGTGCTGGACAGTGGTGTGGGTGAATCAAGTTAACAGACACTTTAGGAAGGGAGTAATTGCTTTTGAATAGGAGTTTTTGGTGCCCGAAGAGGTCATAGCAATATGTTGAATCGGCTGAGTGGTGACTTTCCAAAAGTTGCTCCTCTGAAATGGGGTCAAGAGTTGAACTAAGCCAGGCGGTGGTAGTGCACGCCTTTAATCCCAGCACTCGGGAGGCAGAGCCAGGTGGAGCTCTGTGAGTTCGAGGCCAGCCTGGTCTACAGATCAAGATCCAGGACAGCCATGGCTACACAGAGAAACCCTCTCTTAAAAAAACCAAAAAAAAAAAGGAGCTGAACTAAGTATGGGGTGTGTAGTCCATGCAGTTGGAACTGATTCTACCCTGGAAAAATGAACTGAGACGTGACACTTTAGCAGGTATGCTGAGGAGAGTCAAAGAAGGGTCCTGACCACGGAGTCTAGAGGTATTTAGGGGTTAATGTTTTTGAGTAGATTCAGTCTTCTGGGTAGATCAACACAGGATGAAGGTGATGGAGATCCACGATTACTGAGAATACCAAAAGATAACACCTGGATCTCACTTAACTCTCCTTCAGCTCAGAAGAGACCCCGGGATGTCCTTTAACCATCCTTCAGTTTGCAGGCTCTTGGATTTCCAAGCTGATGATGGTGCAGGAAACCAGAAAGGAGGATCCAGAGCCCCTGGAACAGGGCAAAGACCCCAGTAAAGAGAAAAGCCACCTGAATCCCCAACAACAGGGCAAGCACCCAGAGGGGCCACCAGAACCTTGGAAGTAGGACCCGGCATCCCCATATCAGGGCATAATCCAAAGAGCCACAGGCACCTTTCAGTGGAGCAGGGTCTGGCGGCCCATTAGAACCTCAGCAGTTCAAATGTCCCATCAGGAGTGGGAGAATGCTGAGTGGATAGGTTGGAAGGGCTCCCCACAAAGAAATCCATGTCAGCTTACCTATCAGTCACCAGAATTCAGCACCATTCATTTTAAGTAATAGACAAGGGGTGGGAAAGGAGGATGTGCAGAGCATTGCCTTTAGCAACTTCCAGCTCTTTGAGCTTTAACAAACAGTACCTGCCCTGCTTTGCTTTTAATGATATCATTGGCATAAACTCCCAGAGAGTCAGGCCAGGATCTTCAAGGCCTGTAATCACTGGACTCTCAGTTGCCTTGTGTTAAAGATTCAGTGTCTAGTACTGAGGGTAACATTAATCATAGTTACATTTTCTTTTGAAGATATAATGCTTTCAACCATTAGCAAGTCCACTTGAAAAACAGATAAGTTTTCAGGTCTTACTGTCAGGGTAAGCTATGATAAATAAGGAAGGGGGAAAACCACTGAATATCTGAAAGGTAATAGAAATGATTCCTGATTTGGACATGAATATACACAAAAAAGTAAAATTTAAACTTCAGACAACTTAACTACTTAATCACAGACCTTGTACATCTGACTGAACAGCTTACTTATGATCTGATTGACAAGAATAAATGTAGCTCTCCACTGAGAGACACACTGAAGGAGTTCATTTTTTATTTATTTATTTATTGTCTATATGCTTGTCTATCATCTGCCTACTTATCTATAATAGGTAAGACAGGTATACTTATTCTAAGAAATTGTCCTTCTGGTTTTTTGGGGGTGGGGTGGGGAGAGATCAGGCTAGTCTCAAAATTTGCAGCCTAGACTAGAAGGTTGGTACTCAAGTAAGAACTGATACTACGTGTGTTAGGTCATGCTGACTGTCAAGTGGACAGGATCTAGAATCACCCAGAAGACAAGCATCCAGGCACACTAGTGATTATCTAGATTAAATTAATTGAGATGGGAAGGCACACCTTAATTGCTGATGGCACCATTCCAGGGACTGAGATCCTGAGCCGAATAAAAAGGTGAAAGCCAATAGGATGATAATTCATCACACTTCACTTCTGACTTCAGATGCAATGTGACCAGCTGTGTGATGATCTCGCTCCCCCTGTCCCACAATGGACTGTATCTTGCCACCATGTATAATAAACTCTTTCTCCCCCGCAAAAGAAAGTGATTTTTTAAAATTTCATGAATTATACCATGTTACAAATTTAAAAGTCCTCACATGAAACAGGCTTCAAACAGATTTTTTAAAAATATGGTATTATTGTACAAATATTTTGGACTAAGCATCTTATAGAATTCTTTATTTGGGTGGGATGTTCTTTTCTAGCACCTCAGTATTATTTTCTAAGTACTTATGCAGACATACAAAATAATTTTTCCAGTGTTAGTAGCAAAAGGTCATCAGAATCTACGACCAATGTCACATTTAAATGAACAACCTAAGGTCAGGATCAATCTACACACTAGGTGGCTCAGGGTCAAAATCCATTTCATTAGAGGGAGGTGGTGTCATTCAACATAAAAGAAACCTGTTGCAATCTTCCAGTTCAGCTTCTAGAGGCTGTCAGTGAAGGAGTGTGTGTAGTGAGAACTGTCCATCTGATTTCTTCATTTGTGTAGTTTGTAAACATAGGATATGTCCCTGCATCGAACTACTGCTTGGTATTGTTAAATAGCCTTATATTCACAGTGTCCAAATAGAATAATTTGGACTCTACCAAATAATTTGGACTAAACAATAAAACAAGATTGTTTGGCCCCTGGACTCCACTTGTAAATCCCTTGTATTTCCCAGGAGTCTATCAGAAGTAAGCAGAGTAGAGAGAAAGAAACAGTGACAAGGATGAGAGAGAGAGTCTGGGAGGGAGAGGTGGGGGAAAGGAGTACACACTGGAACATGTGCTGATAGGGTTAAATGTCCTTCTGTGGTTCAAAGCTTACCGAAGATAAATGGGATTATAGTTCACACCGGATCCTGCTTAGAGCTTAGGTTTCCTATTGAGGATGAGTTTTTCCTTAAAAGGGCTGTTAGGGTGGGTTGAATGTACCACTTGAAATGTCAAGCATTAAGGCTCCAAGCATAAGTACCCTGAAATGTGGCCTTATTTGGAAACAGGGTCACTACAGACCTAGATGGATAAGATGCATGGATGCATAGATGGTCCATGAGTACACACTGGGACCAGAGTTCCTATTAAGATGGAGTGGGGGGTGGGGAGAAATTGAAGTGGATGTGGAGGAGAGGGAAGAAAATATGGAGAACAGAGAGAATGCAGCCATTTGCAGAATGCAGCCACTGCAACATGCCCTGATACCCAGGAGAAGCTAACCACAACCGATGGCACTTATTCCGGCTCACAGCGCTCTGCAAAAGCTGATGTCATGGGAGCCGCCTCATCTTGTGAACTTGTTTAGGGAGCAGATTTTTCACCCATGTCCTAAATGTTCAGATCAAAAGAGGGCACAGGAGTCAGTGGGGGCACTGCAGAGGTCACAGAACTTTTCTCAATGAACTAACTGCTTCGTCTGTATTTTAAAGTTCAGGAAAGATAGGAGTCACAGCCTCTGCTGTAGGCAGACTTGTTTGTAGGGTTTGGCTCACACAGAAAATGGAGCACAAAGGCCCGCTCATTCCTCTCGCTTAGTCATTCACATTCTTCTTCCTTGTGCAGGTATATTTTACTCTCTTCCCACTATGGCTGTTGCATCCATGAGGTAGGTTCCATGCCAAACACAGTCATCGTGTAGGAGAAAGGGACCAGGGTGAAGCAGGATCCCATGAAAATGAAGACTCAGTCAGAATCACCACTAAATGTATCTGAAGTGAAAAGAAACTATTTTCCATTTTCACTCCAAGGTGTGAGAAACTGTCAGCAGTGTTTGAAACCATCTCAGCTGGTCTGAGTAGACGACCTAGAATTGTATAGCTGGCTGGTATTTTTTTTTTAAGTTTTACCATAGGTTTCCAATAAAGCCACATGCAAGATTCGTAGTCAAGAGACTGTGAGGAGGTAAAAGAACTGATTCTGCAGAATCTTGGGTCTGAACACTTATAATATGGCATGTGTTCAGAAAAAAAAAACAATTAATCTTATAAGCCTGTGCAACATAAATAACAATGAATTCTATATAGTGTGTGTTCTTTCTGCAAATAAAGCAAATGCTCACTTATCCACTAGAGGACAGTGTTTCACAAATTTTCACTCTTATTTTTTTCCACCTGGACATTTCAAATGGTCAGTATCTGGCAAGTAATGATGTGTGGTGTGTGTTTGGGGGAGGAGAAGAGGAAAGAGCTGAGGTAATTCTCATTGCTCCAAAAAAGGTTTAACTTGGAATCATGAAAACAATATATATGAAGTCTTTATTTACAAAGCACATTTTAA
>CABHPQ010159574.1:0-17963 GCA_902168405.1 Peromyscus aztecus
TGTTACCGCTGCTGCTCTTGCTGCCGTTTCCTGCTCCACAAAGGAGTGGTTTCACTCTCAGCCTTTTCCAGACCACAGAAAAACAAGAGGACACTAAAGTAAGCCACTCTGCCTCATGTGCAGTTTCTGCCAACTCCAGAGTGCCTGGAACAATGGACTGTAGGAGGCCTGGAGATGGGATATCTGTGAGGTCCAACCTCCGCCTGAATATGAATCATAAAGCCACTGGCCCTCCATTCCCCCGGCATTACACCACAGCTCCAAGCTGGCTGAGCTGCACATAATGAAAAAGGAATCAGGAACACACTGGAGTAAAAACCTCAAGTACACTTTAAATCCTGCTTTAAATTCACTTCAATTAGCAGAGGTCAGGCAGTTTCTATATTCACGCTGAGTTATTCTTACTGGTTTAATAACAAAAGCTGTCAGACATATTGTTCTACTAAAAAAATGAAAATACTGTGATAGAAGCACATTTTTAGCCTCCGTAGAAAACATGGAAACAGCTTACAGTGGAATTTGCCTTAAAGGATAATTAATGAAGGAAATAACCCAGACTTTTGGTAATGGGAAACAACTATTTGTGTATTATGTGTTTTATAGGTCAGAAACATGATTACGAAGAACACCAGTGCAGTAAGAGAAAAGTGAGTCACATATTTTGAGATTTCTCCCCTTTCCTAAGTCCTCTGTCTAGAAGTGACCCTTTTTTTTTAATCATCCCACAAAATGTCTGTTCTGCCTAGAACACTCCAGCAAAGATGCTCCTAGGAAGGGGACATAATGAAATGATATAAGAGCTGAGACTAAGTCAACTGATCCATAAGACATCTCTACCGTTTGCTACCTATGTGACATTAGCAAGCTTCTTGATGTCCCTTGTCCCTCAGTTCCCCCAGGGAAGACGGGCAAATAGTAGCACCTACCTCCCAGAACACGAGGGAAACAGTCTTCTGAGGTCCTTACCTGGCTGGCTAGCTCCTTTTGTCACTGGAGTCTCAGACCATGACCGCAGGCCCCTGAAGAAACCTTTCCTAACCACCAAACTGGGCTTTGGCCTCACCCGGGGCATTGTGCCTCACTCTCCCTTTCATGACACTTCTCTATTTTTTCCATCTGTTTCTCACAACAAAAGTCAAGCCGAGCTATCAGTTATCATTTTATACTTTCAAATAGATATTAATAAAAATGTAATGCAACTAGTGACACACACCTGTAATACCAGGACTCCAGAGGCTAAGACAGGAGGATGACAAGCTTGAGGCCGGCCTAGGCTATATAGCAAATTCAAAACCAATCTGGAATACTAAGTAGAGCCTGTTTCAGACACACAAATGATTCCCTTGACTAGTGACTAAGTGAACTACCAAATGAATGAGGCGTCTCTAGGAATTCAGTGGAGTCAGCACACAGCATCTGCACAATACCAACCACTCAATACTTTGGGAAAATTTTGAACTATGAATGGCTAATGAATTTAAAGTCACAGTTCTTCCAGTTTTTAATTTCCAGGCTCTGAAACGCCCCTTCTTGCTAATATCGTTGGTAAGTCTTCCCTGCACTTTCATCAGCTGTATGCTGCTAAACTTTAGGAATGGCTCCTGGGAATGGATGAGTCCGGTTAGTCCTCACCATATGTTGGATGGAGGTTCTACTCAGCTGAATTTCACATCCATCTCTTCACAGATCAGCCTGCTTCATCAATGCATGTAAGCTGAAGAGACAAGAGTCTATTTGGAAGATAGGAGAAACAGTTCCATGTAATCTAAAAGTAGCATTTGTCAGTTTCTAAGATGTAAATATTCCAACCATGGCCAATTTCAAGTGATCAATGGCTTGAGAGCAGGCTCCCTAAATTCCTAAAAATTTAACCAAGGACCTCACAAGAGATTACAATCTTCGGAAAAGGAGTTTCTTCTAAGCTTCTAAACTATATTACTGAATCCAAGTTTAAAATTAATGTTTTTTTTAACATAGGCATGCTTTTTACATATTTTTTGTTCCTGATGAGCCAAGATTAGGGCTCATCTGATTGGTTTGATGATCACTGACACTAGTTGGGTGTGCAGGATGCCCCTTTTGTAACACCTCTCAAACTGATGTTAAGGGTCTAAACGTGATCTGCATCCACAAGAGACCTCTGTGAGAACCAATCAACTTCTGAAAAAATATAAATTGTGTTTTTATTCTTTTAACTGGAAATGACCACACCAATGAACCAAGGCAGCGTCTATTAAGTGCTACTTAGAAGTAAAATCTAAAGCAGGAAAGCAGTGGTTCCACTCTGTCCACAAGAACCCAACATGGGGAGGTGGGTGTGTGCGTGCTGCGACTGGCGGTTTCTCTGGCGTCCCGCTCTGGCTACATCTATACCATCATCCCTCGGCCCCAACTAAAGCAGTAGCTTTTCCTAATGATAGAGATGCTCTACTCTGACAATTCTGAGACAACTCAAGTAACATTTCAAAAACCTGACCTGTCTGCATGCAATCATGATGTGCGCTGCTCTCCTGTTGACTAGACGGGAGGCTCCCAAACAGGGACCGAGGGGTTGCTGCTGCTCTGCTGTGTTAGTCACACGCTGCAGCACAACAGGTGATTCCCAAATTAATGAACTCAAAAGACACATGTTCATCACCTCATAGTTTTGTGTTGTTTTTTCCTGTGGGTCCAAAGACTAGGCCCAGCTTAGCAGGGTCCTTTGCTTCACGATGTCTCACAAGGCTGCAGCTCAGGCGTTCGACCTATCACTTACTGTCTCATCTGTGAAGGCTCAGCTGTGGCTGCCGGCAGGTTTCACTGTTGGCTTCCAGGCTGAGCACCTCCTCACCTCATTGGATGTTGGCTGAAGATTGCCCTCATGTCCTTACCATCCGGCCTTTCTATACAGCTGCTTGCTTTATCAAAACACTATGAAGGCAACAAGCTCTGCTTGCAAGGTAGAAGTTTCAGTCATATGTAACCTTATCTTGGAAGTGGCATCAACATCCATTGCTTCTGCTGTACTGTATCTTTTATATGCAAGTCTCTAGAATTATCCAGTCCTCGAGAGAAAGTAATTACACAAGGGTGTGAATTCCAAGCTGTAAGGACCACTGGAGATCATTTTAGAAATCTGCCCACCACACTCACACCCTTGGAACTCAAATAGAAAGAGCAGGCCAACAAAACACCTCTTTAAGTATCTTAATATAAAACCAAGCCATGTGGTTTCCAAAATACGTGGCTAAGACCTCATGAAAATAAAACAAGTGAGATTAAGAGTAGAGGACATTAGGTTTGAAAATTAGACCAAAATCTGCTAAAGTACTCCAAACAAATACAAACAATGTTAGGGGAACCTTATGGGAGCATCGGTATCTTAGCCAGTCTCAGCAAAGAAGCCATGCTTCCTTAACAGCAAGCAAGGGACTCTCAAGGCAGCTGCCCATCTAAACAGGTATTCAACACCAAGAAATCTAGTCGACTCTGGAATTAGTATTCAGTGCCATTGGTGTTTAGAAAATACATCTAAGGCTCACAATTTGCTGCATGGTATGTGTCTCCCTTTAGCAGTTTTGCCTACATGATGTTTTTAGATCCATCTCTACCACAGTAGCAAGAAAACTGTGGTAACAGTTTCAAACCCTGGCTGACACCCACATTTTCTTCTAAGCTTTAACTAACTATAAATTCTGATATCTGAGCATCTCAACATTCAGCAGTGGTGGCCAGCCAAAGAAACTGCCTCCGGATGACTTCAAATGATTTAATACTGAGGATAAAACACATACTCAGAACCCCTGGAGCAGTCTGTCCTAGCCAAATGTAAACGCAGGCGAGGATTATCTTAGACCTAAATGTTCAGAGTTGCTCTGTACATTTTACCCTTCTTCTCAAAAACACACGTGTGTTTTGCTTTCCATACACTCTGTCCCTGAATCAGTTATAAAAACGCTTGGGTTCACTGTACTGCTAATCACCTATTTATTTTGTTTCTTTAGAGAGAGATTTGACCAACAACCAAACTTAAACAGACCTGTCCCTAAAAGCCTCTAAAACCACAGTCACCTGTGGAAAAGTGATCGTAAGCACCTGAGAGGGACTGTGGTGCTGCACTCGCGTGAAATAATAACCCAACACGTGTGACGAGAGCCGAAGAAAGAGCATGCCAGATTCGACTTTACCAGCCGCGGGCAGAGCAGATCAGGGAGCCAGTGTCAGGGGCTGAGGCTACATGACCTGTGAGATAGCTGACTGATACATTTCAGTACCGGAAGCAAGGCTTCGGGGAAGCCGACTGAACGCTCTTACCTCTCTGAGGTGTATGTTCTCCTTCTCCTTCTGGTCTAAAATCACTTCCAAGTGGCTGACCTGGGACTCGGCCTCTGCCATCCGCCGCGTGCGTTCGTTGTCATCCTCGAGGCTCTTGGATGGCAACCCTTTACTCTGCAGCATCTCCAGGAGCTTTTTAATGGATTCGTCTCGGGCATTGAGAGTCTGTTTCTGTGTTTCGATTCTCAGCTCCATTTCTTCCAGCGTCTTCCGCAGAAGGAACAGCTCCTTGGCCTGCCGGTCGTGCTCCGCCTGGAGCCTGCGGAAGTTCTCCTCGGTCAGCTCGATGGTGAAGTGCTCCGCTCCCCGGTTGCCACTCTCTTGCTGCAGGAGGTGGTTGAGGTCTCTCTGGGTCCGCAGCTCATCCTGAAGGGCCTGGATGGTCAACTGCAGGTGCTACCGTGAGAAAGATGGAGTGGGAGAGGAGAAGGGAGGAAAGTCAGTACACAGACCACGCGCTAGCTCTCTGCCGCTACCACACCATGACGATGGAATGTTAATCATGAGGTCCAGGGGCCAGCTATGAAGTCCTCCACGGTGACTTCAGAAGCATGGGACAGCACATGAAGAGGGTAATTAATTCAGTGATGCTTTCTGAATGTCTTAGGAGAAGAGATATGTGCACACACACAGAAACGGTATATTAGTGTCAACCACATGGGAAATTATACATCTATGGTGTTTAATTTAGGAAGGGAAAGGGTTAGAGGGAAACTTTCATGAAACACACCTTCTTAGGCCCACAACACTCCAGACTCAGTATTCCTTGTTTCCTAAGATGTTCTTTATCCATTATTTTCCATGATAAATGCATATCCATTTAAAAATGAAAATAATAGCATCCAATACAAGTAGACACAAACGAGGACTTTATTTTTTTACAAATAAAGCTGTGAACAGGTTTAGTAAACAGGATTACTGCCTCTGCAAGCAAAACAGAATAAATGGAGACACAGACAACACATTCAGACACACGAGGAGGTGAAGCTACGCAGCGCAAAACAAATAAGCTGCAAAGAGTGGACAAACCTTGGTTCTTCTGGCATCCAGTAACTGAACAGCATGGGAAATGAAAAAACGAAGCAAAAAATCAACATAAAGAAAAGTCCAGTGCAAGCAAAGGATATTCAACAAAAGAACTTAATCAACACAGAGTACCTTCACAGAAAAACAAAAGAAAACAAATTCTCATTAAGCCAACACCCAGAAGCTACACACAATTCAGAGCATTGATGCTGCGTCAACGCAAAAAGAACAAAAGAAAAAGAAAGAGCAGAAAAAGAAAAGCCAATTAAGGCTTATTTCAATAGCCTTTTGTTTCCCTCTCTCTCTGACCCAGCCCACAATTTTTGACTATCTTACCAGAGAGGAAATCACAACACTCTTGAGTACCCAAACATTGTTTCCAGTCACCATAGTGGAGAGCACCAGAGAAAGTAGTTAACAGTTGGGAAAAAGAAACCCTTGAATGAAGTCAGTTGGTGAATTCATGTCTTCCTTTCCAGACCAACCTCAGGCTGCTCAGAGGAGGCAGCCACAAGCCTGAAGATGGTTTTTGCCCAGGGACATACCAGGAGGCTTCAAAAATAGCAGCTACTCATTCATTCACAGACACATAATCCTGCCTGTGAACCAGACCACAACATTAAGCAGAGGTATCAAGCTGGACCTAAGACATGACTCCCGCCCACAGGGACTCATGGTGTCGTAAGGCACAGATAATACTATGTCTGAGCTATATAAATACTGGAACAGTCAACATCTGAAGTCTGTCTAAAGTCCTGTAGCTGATACCTGGAGGTGCTAAGATCTTTCTGAATGTAGGCTCCACCCAGAAACTAGCACAGTGTGGCACACTGCCAGATTACACTCTATGAGTTCGAATTTCACCTTCACACTAGGAATGAGAAGTCCCTAGAGGGGCATTTTCCTTCTTAGCTGTGTGCCACAGTGCGTGGCAGGGTACTGAATGCCACACATTGACATAGACTGCTGATTATTTTGTGATACAACATAATCTTATAAATATAAGTTTCAGGGTCTTTTATTCATAAGATGTTCCAACACAGTTTGTATCATGTTTCTCAGCACGGAAAGGAACTCTGCACCTTTTAGCAATCTACTTCCCATTTCCTTCCCAAGACCTGGGAGCCAGTAATCTTTCTGTCTCTAAAAGTTTGCCTATGGAAGACATTTCTTACCAGTGAAATCATGAAATAAATGATTTCTTTGGTTTCATATGCATTCAGATTTAATGCCTGTTTTAGCAAGTATCAGTATTCCATTGCTTTCTATAACTGAATTTTATTCCATTAGAGAAATACACTAAATTTTATTTCTCCACTTAATCAGCTTGTTTATATACAGATATTTATAGCAGCATTATTTACATTGGCCAAAAAGTACAAATAATCCATATGCCAATCAATTAATCAGTGCATATATGTGATGTATCCAGTCAATGAAATATTATTTAGACATAAAATGGGGTGATATAACTAAAGAATGACCCTGAAAAATCATATGTCAGCATAAAAGAAGTCAATCACGAAAGACCACAAATAGTGATTCCACTTACACAAAATCTAGATAAGCACATTCATAGGCAGAGATAAATTAATGTTTGCAGGAAATGAAGAGGGTGTAACTACTTCCGGTGTGATAAACACAATCTCAAGCTAGGTGGTGGTGTTAGTTGCACAGCTGTGAATATATAAAAACTGACAATTTGTACTTATGAGGGGTAAACCATTTATTCTTACAAGATAAATAATTTTTACCTCAATAAAGCTGTCACAGAAAGTATAAACTAACAGCACAGGGCCATAGGATCTTTTTCCACCAGGGCCCCATCTCTACACCAATCAAAAAGATTGCAATGGAGGATGGACAAACTTTGGCCCTGCTTTGGGATACACTTCAGCTACTGTCTTCTGATTATTTAAATGTGCTTTATGCTAGCATGTCTTTGTCTTCTGATGGTGGTGTGGGTTTCTGAGTTGATCCAAGTTAATTTGGAGACAAATGTGATGAATCAAGATGATGAGAATGGAAATTGTCTTTCCTGAGAGCAACCAAAATTAGTATTTGTTTTTGTGAGTTTTTTTTTTACAAGATTCATAAATAAGTCAGAAGGAGATTCCAAAACAAATTTGCAGAAATGCTCTGATCACAGGTGTCAACATCAGCAAGATGACAGTAAAAGAACTGTCCCTGGGTGGGCAAGTTGTCTATCACCCTAGTCCTCTGTTTTCATATCTAAAAAGTAGGGCTCAGTCCATTTCTTCCTGGGTGGAATAACAAGGACAATGCATCAGGTGCTGAGTTTAAGGGAAGGAGAGGAGGGCCATTTATCCATTCAGTATACATTTACCTTCTATCTCTCAAACTCACAAATAGAAACAAGAGGAAGAAATAGCTCATGCTCACGATTCCTGCAGACAAGTAAAGAAGTAAAGCCACAGAAGAGACACTGTGTCCTGAGAGTCATGACAGAAAGTCATAGCTGGGTGACTGGCTAGATGCACAGAGAGGTGGTCACGTAGGGGAGGGCTATGTAGATCCCACCACAGAGCGGTGTCTTCAAGGAGAAGTGAGAGTCTGTCCATAGCATAAGCTGCAAAATGAAGAGCCCATGGAAATATTCAGAGCCAAAGAGAAACCAAACCTAATAAGGGACAGTCACAGTGAAAACCTGGACAGCACTTACCATCTGCCACACACGGCTCCAAGCTCTAGCCAACTTTCCTAACAGCCCAGAGTGGTATCCACTGTTACAATCTCCACTTAAGGAATGAGACTGTAGACAAATTGAGCAAGTTGTTCCAGATCCCTCAGCTTGATAAGGAGCCTAGCCAGGTGCTTATCTAGCTAGTCTGCCCTCCATAGATAGCCCTGCTTGAACCATGGCATCATGTGGGCTCCGAAGCGGCACAAGTCTTTCAGAGTGTGCCAAAGAAGAATGGGTGGTTAAGAGCAGATGGGTGGGCACACATAACAGTTGTAGCGATTCTCACAATTAAGAATTAGCCATCCTATCCAGGTTGGCTTTTGTAGAAAATAGATATGATAGATGCTTGTAGGTTGGCATGTCATTAAGAAACAATACTTTTCCATTAGTCTATTAGTCACAAAATGAGTTCATCATGAGCAAATACAATGTGAGACTCAGTCTAAACTTCATTTCCTAAATGTCGCAAATCTATGCTTGCATTTAGTTTTCACTCTCTTTTAATGTTAATATGTCCAAACTCAAGAAGGAATAACCTTGTTTCTACACAAAGGATTCTTTAGCAACATGTATATACCTGATAAGTCTTGATCATCTTTCAAATTCATATCCTTGAAGACAGGAACTATAAAGACATCTCATTTGATCTCATTTTCTCCCCCCACCCCCAACCCTGTCTCTCCCTTTTTATTTCTAATTACTCTATCTTTAAGAAACTCAACTTGGACCAGCAAAATGGCTCAAGAGTAAAGGCTCTTGCCTCCTAAGCCTGGAAACTTGAGTTTGATTCCAGAAACCCATATAAGGGTAGAAGGTGAAAATTAAATTCACAAAGCTGTCCTCTGGCCTCCAAAGGCATACTGCAATGTGGATGCACACATAAAAAGGCACTATAATAAAAAATAAAATTAAAAAATAACTCAATCAGTTTCAAAAATTCACCAGATATCCTAATCTCAGGTTATATATGTAACAAAGATAGTCATAATTTTAAAATGTAATAGCACCCTTGATAACAAATTGTGCACTAAAAACAGTAGCCACTCAGTTTCCATGTTTGTAAGAGGGATACAGTAGACACAGGAAGCATTAATCTCAATGAAGTGAAATCACTTAATGATGATTAAATGAGTTACTGCTCGCAAAGCTCAATGTACCAGGCACAGAGCACACACCCCATCAGTCAGGATGGACAAAGATCACTTCAGAGACAACAACAACAAAATCCTACAGTCTAGCCAGGCAGTGGTAGTGCACACCTTTAATTCCAGCACTCAGGAGACAGAGGCAGGCAGATCTCTGTGAGTTTGAGGCCAGCCTGGGCTACAGAGTGAGTTCCAGGAAAAGCTCCAAAGCTACACAGAGAAACCCTGTCTTGAAAAACTAAAGGGGAAAAAAATCCTACAGTCTGAAGAGGGTAACCCACCTGTTGACATGGAATCGGATCTTCCAGGGCTTTCAGAGAACTTAAAAATTAGCTCGTTGACCTTATTTACAAAGGAGAACAACAGAAGCATATAGGTTATTGGCCCAAGAGAACACCTGCACCCTAACAAAGACAAAAATCTTCATGTCAGGGATCCTGTACTTGGTACTGAGAAAGTAGACAAAAAACAGTATGACTCTAGACTGTGACACTAGGTTGTCATGGGGCGTCCTACAGGAAGGATAGGACATAACCTAAATAACTTCATTCCACAGTACTGACCCCATGCAGTATTTAAATGGTAGGGGATACCTCAAGGACAGTTGACAAAAGACCATCTGTTGAAGGAATTTGGTGGTGTGGATAACTAAAAAGCTTGACAGAACTAGCTGCCAAAGGCAAGTCTGTCCTCTTCGTCCTCATCAGAGAAACTTCTTTATGCAGTAGGTGGTAGTTAAGATAAAAACTCCTAACTGGACAACATGCAGAGAATAAGTGTCTACAAATGCTCAATCACACTTGAGGCATCTTTATTATGCCTGTCCCCCAAGGCTTAGAGAATATCACAGAAGAGGGAGCAGAAAGATTGTAAGAGCCAGTAGTCAGGGAGGACCAGAACCAAACAGTGGTGTCTGGACATGACAAGCCCACTGCACTAAGGAACTGACCGCGCTGTGGGTACCTATACTGTACCTGCATAAGATTAGCTCAGTCAACACCCCAGCTGAGGAACTACTGACAGCTAATGGCTGCTAGGGAAGAGAAAGTATTTTTTTTAAAGAGTATGGTCCCTGGTAGATTGTTCATGCTCCAATAAATGGCCCCACATTCATGCATATATGAGCAATATAAATTGAACTCAGTGAGTTTTTTTTTTAAGGATATGAAGTTTGGAGGGAAGATGAGAGGTAGATTTAGGAAGTGGTGTGGTTTGAGTAAGAATGGCCCCCATAGGGTCATATATATGAATGCTTAGTCACCAGGGAGTGGAACTATTTGAAAGAATTAGAAGGATTAGGAGGTGTGGCCTTGTTGGAGGAAGTGTGTCACTGGAGATAGGCTTTGAGGTTTCAAAAACACGCCAGGCCTTATCTCTCTCTGTCTCTCCATCTGTCTCTCTGTCTCTGTCTCTCTCTGTGTGTCTCTTTCCTTCCCTTCCTCCCTCCCTACAGATCAGGATGCAGACCTCTCAGCTACTTCTCCAGCACCATGTCTGCCTGTGTGCCACCAGGCTCCCTGTCATGATGATAATGGACTAACCTCTGAAACTCTAAGCAAGCCCACAATTAAATACCTTCTTTTGTAAGAGTTGCTTTGGTCATGGTGTCTTTTCACAGCAATATAACAGTGACAAAGACAGGAAGAGCCGAGGAAAAGAGGAGTGAATACAATCAAAATATATTTTGATGGTATGATGTATGAAATTCTCAAATAATTCATTAAAATATTATATTCTTTAAAAGACAAGGTTGCAATACAAGTAAGAACTCTGTCAAAGCTACAGTACTTTCTCCAAGAGTCAAAAGTCAGAAAAATCATGGCCAGTTTCCATTTCCCTTGTATTCACATTATTCAGCCCCCTCAATTGAAATCATGTTCCACTCTTCAATCGTGAAAATGCACTTCTTTTAAGTCAGTCACTTTCACTAGCTAAGTAATTATGAGCCTACAAAACAGCAACCTGCAAGCCTGTATTGCAGGACCATCTCTTTGGAATCTCTTGGTCTTCATGGTGGCTCAACCTCAACTTCCCACAGCCTTCCATTGTGTTGCTCATTAGAGATAAATGCCCTTCCAGGGCCCTCCTTCATCAGGACAGGACAGCCCCCTTTTTCAGCCTTTGGCCTGGGTACCAAACTACTTGCATCTTAGCTAACCTCCTTCAAGTACAAACGTGCATGTGTTGAACAAGGATATAAAACTCTTTTACTCACCATCCTGATGCTAGGATCATTCTCCAGTTGTCCATAGGGAATCAAAGCTCAAAAGGCAAGCTCCTTTCTCTATGGCCTACCACTGGGAAGACTTTAGAGAGAACAGTAGCTATAACAGTAGAAGTCCAGGCTACTGGCCGCAACCATTTTGTAAGAAGCACAAGTTGACTATACCATGTATACCCTGACATGGGTCCTTTAACCAGTCCCTTCTTAACCTTCCTTCCTACTTAGGTATATACTTTAAACGCTGCCCTGCAATAGAAATGACAAAGAGCAATTCAGTCCATAAAGGGGGATGTCTTAAAGGACTCTTCTTATATTACACATAAGTAAATGGCACGGGAGCTAACTAGCTTGGTAAGTCCAGTTTATTTTCAATCTCAAGCACAAGGAAGTTCAGTGACAGTATCCTAGGACAATGAGGGAAGTCATATCAACTACTACTACTTCTCCTCCTCCTCCTCCTCCTCCTCCTCCTCCTCCTCCTCCTCCTCCTCCTCCCCCTCCTCCTTCTGGCATCATTACATTTTCTGATACATCTTCCCATTACACGACAGCTAAATGAAAGTAAATCCCCCTTCCAAGCATAGTTAGGCTTACAAAAAAGGAGAAACCTCTAAGGAAAAAAGAAGTGGGAAGAGAAGGTAGGAAGAAAAAGGGAGACAGAGAAAGATAAAACTCACATGCACACAATAAAGTTCTAGTCCCTCTCTCATAAGAGCAAATGCCAGTGCAAACACTGAGCTGGAAAGGTAACTGAGACGAAGCCAGCATACTTGTTTCCCCATTATGCCCAGGTCTGCACAGTGGGTAGAATGGTCTCAGGTAGCTTAGCACCCCCGATCCCTGAAAAGAAAAACGTAAATCTTCTGGGGGTACAAGAGCAAAGCCCTTGTCGGGGGCAAAAATGCTTCACAAAATGAAGAAATTGGAGAAAAATGGCAGAGACACTAGGAAAATTCATAGCTGATAGTCATAAACAGAACAGGTTATGTTTCTGAAATGTGTAAGTATACAAATGAATATTTTTCAAAGAAACAGTGAAGAACTAAGGATATAAAAGTGACACTCCAAAATGAACTGGCAGATTTGAAAAAGAATAAAATCATGTAGTAATGAAAAATACAGTGTTATAAATGAAAGTCTCATAGATAAGGTAAAACAGAGAACAAAGGCCCAATGGAGATAATCCAAAGAGTTGTCGGTTCTTTGAAAAATCTAATAAATGTGTCAAAAAGCACAACACACGGCGATATTTAAAAGATGACATGCCAATGATTTTAACTTTTGACCAAGAACTGCAAATGTTGATGAACCGGACAAATGACTAGAAAAGAATGTTCCACAATCTAACTCTAGAAGAAATGGGAGCCTGGCAAGTTCTGCCACTATTAAATAGGATCCATGGTTTAAAAGTCTTTCCTTTAAGAAAGCCCAGATGATTCCAATTTATATACTCTTTTGGAGAATCTCTCCATTCATCCCTTGAGACTTGACTAACAACACAACAGCTAGATTTGAGCATGAAGAAAGTGACTTACAGTCCAACTTCACACTCAGACCATGAGTACCGCTCAGAAAAAAAAGTCAGACTCATGAAAGAAATATAGAATGTATAACCTAGTTGCACTTGTTTTTTTTGTTGTTGTTGTTGTTTTTTTTTTGTTTTTTTTGGGGGGGTTTTCGAGACAGAGTTTCTCTGTGTAGCTTTGTGCCTTTCCTGGAGCTCACTTGGTAGCCCAGGCTGGCCTGAACTCACAGAGATCTGCCTGCCTCTGCCTCCCGAGTGCTGGGATTAAAGGCGTGCGCCACCAACGCCTGGCCTGCACTTCTTTTAGAAAAAAATTACAGTAAAGAAGAAAAAAATATGCCATCACTCAAGATATAGTCATTCATGTTTGTTTGTTTATTTGTTTGTTTGTTTGTTTGTTTAAATCTAAGCAAACTAGGAATAAGGAGAACCATTCCTAAAGTGTATGTCCACTGTACACATGGAATAAATACCTACTATAAGTGTTAGAAGGATTCCCATTAAAAAGGAAAGGAAGTCATACCCACTATCAGCACCACCTAGACAACATTCTCCCAGGGGCTTGAGTCAAAATAGCAAGACCAGAAGCTGAGTATTAGAAGGATTGAAAGGAGAATACCCCTAACATTATCAACTATATTATGTGGTTATAAACTTAGGAACATCAAGAGTCTATAAATTATAAAAAAAAAAAAAAGAAAAATACTATCCTACTAACAAGAAAAAAAATAGCCAGAAAAAGATGGATAAATTTGACAATATTAAAATCAGAAATTTCTGTTACACAAAGACAACATATAATGAAAAACAAACCATAAAAATGAGAAAAATTATTATTCATAAAATGCCAAAAGATTATTACCTACAGTACAATCCCATAAATTCTACAAGATCAACAGAAAAACACAAGAAAAGCCAGCCCTGGTGGGCTCAAGGCTTTAATCCCAGCATTTGGGAGGCAAAGGCATACAGATCTCTGAGAGTCCAAGGCCAGCCTGGTCTACATAGCAAGTACCAGACCAGCCAGAGCTATAGAGTGAGACTTGTCTCAAAAGAATAGGAAAGGAAGCAAGAAAGTGGGGGAGGGAGGGATGGACAGACGGACGGACGGAGGGACGGAGGGAGGAAAGAAGGAAGGAAGAAAGAGAGGAAGGAAGAGGCTCAGTGGTTAAGAGGACATATTGCTCCTCCAGAGTACCTAAGCTCCATTCCCAGCACCCACATCTGGAAGCTCACAACTGTCTGTAACTTCAGTTCCAAAAGATCCAACACTCTCTTCTGACCTTCACAGGTACCCACTCACACCGAGGGGGAAAGGTAATGCAGTATATAGCATGCTAGATTCTGAAGCAGGTTCTAATCCTGGCCAGATCATGTCCTAGCTGTGTGATATAGAATGTTTCTTAGCCTGAACCTGATTCCTCATCTGTAAACTGGGGGTGAAGAACCTACTTTATGTCATTGAGTTCAGAAAAATGTTCCTACCACAGCAAGTGTGAACTAAGCCATACTCTTCATATACCAGCAAGGTCAGTCTCCACATCCTCCTAAATACCCTCCATTGCTGAGGTAGAGGCCAGGATCAAGGCACTTGGACATATGTAGGCCCTGGGGTAGAAGCATTTTGACATCTAGCGTTCAGACGGGAAGCTGGTCTACAAAGGGAGTGGTAAGATCTCATAAAAGTGATGTTCGGCTGTGAAGTCTTGTCTCTCTTCTCATGCTAATACTGTCCAATTACAGTTCAGGGAGAAGTGTGGGCCTTAAGACAAATTAACTGAGATTTTCCCATTTCCCATGGCTTCCCTGAGCTAACCTGAGCCTTTCCCTAAGCCATAGTTTGGCCAACTGTTAAATGGGAGTAACTGTGTGAATCTCACAGTATTATCCAAAAGATTCAAGGAGACTCCATTTTCCTCCAGACAGGCCCTGAGGGAAAATGAATTCTCAACTTATAATACTGATGACATTTCAGCCAAAAGGCAATACCAGTAATTTGTTACACTTCATTAACAAGTCACCAAGACACCAAGTGTCCTTGTGTTTTTAGCAGATTGTGTTTAATCCCGTTTCGCAATGTAGTTTCCCTGGAACTGCATTTTATAAACTGCCAATACGTTTGCTTGGAGGCTGTGCTGGGAGGACTGGGTACATTATCAACAAAATGGACTTATCTCTTCCTTTTACAGTCTCAAATACTCACACACAAAATACCTTCTCAAGCACAGTTGTTCATTTCCCGATACTGGACGGGACAGCACCATTCCACGGCACACATAATAGAGAGTGAGATGCAAAAAGAGAGAGAAGAGCATGAGAGGAAACTGTCTCACCAGTTAGTCAGGGCAAGGCCACAATGTGGAGGAGGCCAGGCTTCCCGTCCTCTCTGTGGTTAGTAGAGGGGTGGTGTCCCTGACATCCATGTGCTCTGTCCCATTCTCTCCCCCAGCCAGAACTCAACCGCCTCGCGTTTGCCAGCTCGTTCATCTGACTGCACTGTTCTGGAGCTGCCAGACCTTCGTCCACTTCACAAGAGGATAAACTGGGGTGCCTTAGAGGATTTCGCTGCAGGCACATCATTAGCAGATATGGGCCAGTGTCTAAGCCTGAGGTTTTCTCCAGCCAACTCTAGAGTCTCCCAGCTCCATCAACAACAACAAAAAAAATCACAGAACTTCATTTTACACATCAGCTCCCATATTCAGTTCATTTTTATAAAGAAAAAAGAAGAACAATGAAAATACTAGAAACTAAGTCAAACTCAAGTTTATATGGAAAAATGAGGAAGGGAGACATACATTTTGCCTGAGCCAATGTTTAGAAGGCCAACTTCCAATAGCTACTGGAGTCAGCATCTAATCCAGATTTCAGAATGTCGAAAATACAAAAAGGTAAATAGAATGAAAATATAATTATATATGTATGATGTGCATGGAACACTCAATTATTTAAATAGGGACTAGCCAGATGTTTAGAATCTACTCTGTCTTATCCCCAAACATGGAAAATATGAGTTCCTGGCAGATTTTTTAAAAATGTGTGACCTTAAGCTCTTTTCCACACTGCAGGGGAAAAAAACAAAAAATGATAAAGTTTCTGCACTGTAAAGCAGTTTAGGACTCCATTGCTACAAAAACTGTCTCCAAGCTATATAAAAATATGAATTGGCTTATACTCAGAAGTCTTGAAATTTCTTCTTTTTTTAATAAATCCATACTCCTTCTCAGGCAAGGATTAAGCATAACTCTTTCAAAGAAAACAGAATCTCTCCGCAGACCACGTAACCTGCTCTACTTCTCTTATGACTTTATTTTCTTATTAATCATTTTCCAGGTTGTCTCTAATCAGATTTTCAGGGTAGGTTCTCTGATCCCTTTCTCTGTAATCCCATGTACAGGATATACAACACTCGCCATGACTCCAAACCTTCCCAGGGCTAAGCCATGTGTGTGAAAAGACAAACAACTGACGAGCTAGAAACGTGTGTGTGCTAATGGAAGGGTATGAAGAAGAGAATGTTCACATATATGGGCCCAGACCCCTCTCCCTTAGCGTAGGACACCCCAGGAAAAATAAAGGGAGCTGAACAAAGCATCCTGACAAGCGACTTCCACAGGCAGAGGGACATAGCCATGGTGTCACTGATGATTGCAGAACGCACTTCGGTGGATATGTGACATTTTGCCAAGATTAATAATGCTATGGACAGAATACGTGAAGAAGTTTGCCTTCATAAGCAAGAAGTTCTGGTTTTTGTTACACACCAATACTCTAAGGTGACATGCTACTGTAATATTGCACTGAGCTTAGAGTCAAGGACTTGTGTTCTAACTATAACTTTGCATCCAACAAGTTATATGATCTGGGGGGAAAAATCACTAATCTTGTCTGGCCTTCTGAGAGCAATGAAAAGGAGAATTTTCATTCCTGAATCTACCTACCCATTACATCCTATTCAGCAAATTACTAGAGCCCTCTAAGTATCAACTCTTCATCCATAAATAGAAGGCAATACTTTTAACTAACTTGCAGAGTTCATGCAAAGACTCCCCGAGATGCTTGTTGAGTAAGCACAGTGGTTCCCATAAAACACGAAGCATGGGGTCTAGCACGTACGGCATGGTATCATTATTCTGAGATAGTGATGGCTAGAGGCCCAGAATTTGAAATTCTCTTTTTCCTCCCTCTATTTAAGCAAGAGACAGAGATGGGCCTACTGAACATAAATTTCCAATCATCAAACAAAGGCAATAGTGGAAACAATACACTAAGCACTTTGGCATTTCCTTAAATAAGGGAAAACAGGAAACAGTTGTTTTAAGACCAACTCAAAGAATGGATGTAATTGATTTCCCATTAACTGGCCTGCATATAATTCTATAAGGGGTTCTCAGGAATACCAACCATTCCTGTTTTGAAGGTCGCTATTTTCCTTGTATTACCCATAATATATAAGCATCTATAGGACAATAGCATCCCCTACTGTCAACACTTCCCAACCTGACATAAGTTTAAAAAAACAACTGAAGTTTAACAAGTTGGGCACAGCAGCAGATGAACAACACAAAGTAACTCAATGGGTTTTTGTCTCATAACGCTTTGTCTGGGCTTTTTTTGTTTTCCTTTTGCCATATAGGTCTTTTGCTAATATAGTCTGGTTTCTGATCTTGTGTTTATGTGGGATTTCTGTGTGTGTGAATGTTTGTGTGTGCTTGTGTGTGTGTGTGTGTATGTGAATGTGTATCTGAGTGTGTGAATGTGTCTGTAACTGTGCGTGAATGTGTCTGTATCTGTGTGTGAATGCGTGTTTGTGTACATGTGAATGTGTCTGTAACTGTGTGTGAATGTGTGTGTATCTCTGTGTGTGAATGTATCTGTAACTGTGTGTATGAATGTGTGTGTATGTTTGTGTGTGTGAATGTGTCTGTATGTGTGTGTGTGAATGTGTATGTATCTATGTGTGAATGTGCCTGTAACTGTGTGTGTGAATGTGTGTGCATGTTTGCATGTGTGAATGTGTCTGTA
>CABHPQ010159574.1:18063-40307 GCA_902168405.1 Peromyscus aztecus
TGTGTGTCTGTAACTGTGTGTGTGAATGTGGATGTGTGTTTGTGTATGTGTGAATGTGTATCTGTGTGTGAATGTGTCTGTAACTGTGTGTGTGAATGTGGATGTTTGTGTGTGTGTGTGAATGTGGATGTGTGTTTGTGTATGTGTGAATGTGTAGCTATGTGTGTGAATATGTGTGTATGTTTGTGTGTGTGAATGTGTCTGTATCTGTGTGTGTGAATGTTTCTGTATCTGTGTGTGAATGTGTCTGTAACTGTGTGTGTGAATATGTGTTTATGTTTGTGTGTGTGTGAATGTGTCTGTATATGCCTGTGTGTGTGTGTCTGTGTGCTTCTTGTGCTTTTTATTTGGCTCTTTCTGTTTGCTTGTTTTATTTGTTTAGATGCCTATATGTTTTCTAATGAGAGGGGGGGGTGGATTTGAGCGGGTAGGGAGGAGGGAAGGAGGAGTAGGAGGAGGGGAAACCAGAATCAGAATACATTGTATTGGGGGGGGGTCCATTTTCTATTTAAAAAAAAAAGAAAGAAATTAGAATTCTTTTAGTGACTTTGAAGAAATAACCTCAAATGTGTAATCTAGTGCTGATAGCTAAAAAACAAAAACGAAAACAAAAACCAATGATACTATCAGTCCAAGTCACACCCAGTCACTTGACAGCACTTCCCTTAATTACTTAGTAAATCTTTTTAGATGGCACTTAAAAATCTTTATTGCCCCTCTTTCCAGTATCTTCTCTTCACCACCATACAACATGTCCATTTAACAAATGGCCAAACACCTAAGTATTTTTAGAATAGGTAAAAAGGTTTATCTCAGTTAATTTCAACTGCCTGGATAGATGGTAATACTACCTGCCCTAAGCCTCATGGGTACCCCAGCTAAACTCTAGCCCCTGCTACTCAAAGTTTTAATGAGAAGAGATCCCCCCTGAGGACCACCTGCTTCTCTCTGCTTCTTGGGTCATTCTACCCCTGGGAGGAAAAAAGAAAGGAATCATGTCACATGGTGTCCTTGGACCAGCAGTGTTAGCCAGCAGGGTCCCAGTCCCGCCGCACACCTGCTGAATCAGAATCTGCATTATGGCATGACCCCTGCGACATCTGTAGATACATGAAGGTTTGAGAAACATTTCAGCCTTACTACTTCTTCAAGCCAAGATCATTTGCTAATAAAAAATGTGAATGGAAAACACAATGAATGTAGAAAGGTGGGATAGCCCTCAGGGCCTGAAAGCCAGTGTGTGTGACCAACTAAGCCTAAGTAAACTGTAAGTAGTATCCCCAACATGGGGACTACAGGACAAAGCAAATGATGGGGGACATCTGTTCTTTCACAGTCACTATCGAGCTAGCTACCATTTGATAGGCATTTGTGCCAAGGATCCTTTCCCAGTCAAAGGAGAAATCCTACCAGTTTAATTTATGTATATGTAAATATAATCACAAAACATATAATTATATAAGATATGCAATTGCATACACTCATCATTTGTTTTAGGGAATGCAGAAATATGTTTAAATTTAATCCTTCACTGTTGTTTGTTGTCATTATTATTTAAAAGGTAACCTGAGGGGAGCTTTTACACAATCGTCCGAAGTGCCAACACTGCACTCCACACTCGCTCGTTTAGTCATTTCACTTCTGCCTTTAAACAGCATTTCTGTGTGCCTCTATCGTCCTGACGGAATTTTAAGTGACTAGAAAAACCATGAAGAGTCAATGTTGAAACTTCTTCAGATTATAACTTGAATAATGTACTAGACAAACGTGAGTATACTGGTTCACATGTAGCCTAAGAATTCAAACTCTGTAAGAGGTTTCCATTTTATTACGTACGAAGATAGGATACTTACCACTGTTTCCCCAAAATGTCTAAAGATTTCATGTGTAAACATTCAACGAATGTGCATGTATGTGTATATAGAGAAAAAGAGAACATGATTAAATGAAATAAAAAGAACAAACCATACCCCATGTGATCTTTAATGCTGATTGTCTACTTGAAGGGACTGAGAGTCACCAAGAAGACAAACCTCTTGGCATCTGCAAGGGCATTCCCAGAGAGGGTCAACTGAGTGGGAAGACTGACCCTGCACATGGATGGCCCATTCCGTGGCCCAGGATCTGGAGGCTGAGCACCAGGCATTCATCTCTCTCTGCTTCCTGACTGTAGAATAACATGACAAGCAGCCTCACCTTCGTCATCTGCCATGCCTTCCCCAACAGACGGCTGAATGACCTCTTAAACTGTGAGCAAACAGACCTTTTCTTCCTTAAGGTGTTCTTGTGGGTATTTTGTTTAGCAATGAGAAAAGTAACTTAAAAGTCCCTGAAAAGGAGTGTGGCCCATATATCATGAGAATGCAATATCAATAGACAGGAACAAGACACAGACCAGAGGGATCATTGCTAGATGTATGGAAGATAGAGATACAGATAGGGGGAGAATGTTACATTTTTATTTGGATAATTATTACTATTTTATAATGCTGTGAAGATACTTTAAAAATCCCTGAATTGTACAATTTTAAACTGTGAATCTTATAGCATGCCAAGTGTATCTCAAAGAAGCTGTTAAAAATGATGGGGGATGGGGGAACAATGAAAAGGCTCATCTGGTAAAAGTGATCCTTGAGCAAGCATGAATTCCACCCCTGCAACCCATGTGGAAAATACACAGCAGTACACACTGGCAATCTCAACACTCCTACAGTGAGATGGGAGGATGGATGGGCGAACTGGCTGGAAAGTCAGCCAGCCTAGAGCATGGAACACGACAGAAACAAGAGACTCTGCCTCAACAAGGTAGAAGAAGAGAATTGACTCCCAAATGTTACCCTCTGACCTACGCACAAACACAAATCGTGGCATGTCCTTGCATATGCATTCAGACTCACACTCATGCACACACACACAATAATAATTGATAATGGTGATAATGATAATAAAATGAAGAGAAGGAGAAAAGAAAGAGAAAGGAAGAAGAAAAAGGGAAAGATTTTTAGGGTGATGGGAGATAGGCACATCACTGAAGTCTCCCTATGTCCTGCTGTCACTTGTCAAATAGTTTTCCCAAAAACAACTTACACACTTGATACTGTCACTTCAGCTAATATTCTTTGGTTGAAAGCAGAAGAAATCAGTTTGGTCTCTCTCAAGTCAAAAGGGGAGCACAGGAAAAATACAGCAGAGTATTCCTACATTTAGAAAAAAGGCAAGCAAGAAAAGGAGGAGATGGGACATAACAAGAATCTCTGAGAGAAGCATGTGACTTTCAACAACTTCTCCCAAACTGAAAACACGCAGGGTCTAGCTTGAGCCAGATGTCTGCCATTGATCAATCAGTGTGGTAGCTGGTGTCCACCATAAGCAACTACTGCAAGAGTAAGGTTAGTAAGGAGACCAACAAGAATCTACCATTGCTGTCACAATTGTGAGCTTTTAAAAAGAAGAGATATGAATGCTTTTGAATAATATAATAGTGCTATAGATATGTTTGTTGGAATTAAGGGATTCCTGGAGCAATAAATACAAGACTCTGGTCAACTACATATAAACATACAACCACGTACAAAAAGGAATAATTTAACAGCGAACGTTGTAAAGACTTGATTGGGAATAAGATCCTGAATTAAAAACACTGACCTTGACTCAGACAGTCTTGGGTCAGGCTCCAGTAGGTCCTTCATTAGCGATGTGATCAGAAGCCTTGAGGGGCCTGGGGACACTAGTAGTTTTCCTCTCCTTTAAAAATCTGGTAATAATCCAAACACCCATGCAGAACCATGGTATAGTTAAGTGGACAGTACACATGTCCCATACCTAGGACCCCAGCCAACATGCAGCCATCATTTTTAAAGCCACCATTATAATAGGAAACCCAGATTGCAACCTTCCCACAATGCCATGGGAAAAGAATGAACCTACACATGAAATCACATGTGTCTGTGTTCTATGCAAACAAAATCTTTCACCACACAAACTTTTTAACCTGGACATTTTAATTGCTAACCACACAATAACTGCCTGTTTCAAATGAGTAAACCTGAGTGTTGCTTCCAAAAAACAGCAAAAAAAAAAAAATTGAACAATAGAACCAACCTCTAAGCATTACCAGTGGCAGGAATCAGAAGGGAGAGCCGCCTTGCTTGCTTTTACAGGAGGATAAACTAACCACAGTTTGTGCAAAGTCACTGCCAAAAGGACTATGCAGCTAGTTGCAAGTCAGAGGCACCAGGCTTGCAGGGCACGATCCTTCCCCATTCTTCTGGTTCTTCAAACCAGCCTTGTTTGGTACTGCAAGCCAGAGAGATTTGATTACCACATAATTAGCATCAGGGCACATGCAACAGCCAGATTTCCACACTAGAGTCAGACATCTTTGAGCCAGCTGCATCTCTCCACTGCAAACCACTGACGGTGCAGCTGCCACAAGCACGCTCTGAACCCCACGCTGCTAGCCAGAGGCTCCGAGGTTTGGGGACTTGGAACAGATGATTCATTCCAACCAGGATGAAGTCACTTCTCTCTGAAATGATTTCTCAGAAAACACCTTTAGGGGAGTTTTTGGGGTTTAATATTCTTCCACCCAGGAGCTTAAAGACTTTGCAGTGGGTTTAGAGGAAAACTGTGCAGAATAAATGTCGAGAATTAAGGGGCCACTTTGGAACCTGGAACAGGTTCCAAACTGATAACTGATGATCCCTGTTATCACTGAAGGAACTGAGGGGGTGTGTGTGGGGAGAGAGAGAGAGAGAGAGAGAGAGAGAGAGAGAGAGAGAGAGAGAGAAGTTCTTTCACAATTGCAATGACATGGCTAAGACATGAGATCCTTGAGAGCCATCTTGCATTAGTAGCTTGAAGTCTTTTTTTTTTTTTTACTTTATCTAGATAATTGTGTACCTACTGTTCGTGACAAAAGATACCCTTAGTGAAGATTCAGAAACCATGTACGTATGGATTCATGAGCACATACAGATTTCATATGCTTTCAGATTCTTTTTCAAATCTTTAAACCAGTAAGAGAGAACAGAATTTTCTCCAAAGTACAATAAAAAAGTATTTTTAAACAAGGTCTTGCAAAGTGCCTCTTTCATCTGTGGATATTTCTTTGGTTTTACAACTCACTTGAGACTTTTAAAGTAAAGAAGAGGAGAGGATGGCTTTCAACTCTAACTCTGGAGCAGAGCTAGCCTAGCAAGTCCAAAAGGGACATAAAGGATCTGAAAGAGCAATCTGGGCCGCCAGGACTGGAGCAAGAGTTACTGAACTGAAGACTAGTGGAACCAAAGCAGGCTCTCACTCCAGGTCTTATGGGCATTCTTCCTAGGCAGATGAACTATTGGTCCTGGGTTACATAAATTTCAATATACTAGAGCACTCCCCAAGTTACAGTGAGGCCAAAGGCCCTCCTGAATCCACACATCTGCACCCCATTTAAAATAGATGATTGTCCCTCCTCATTGTTCAGGTCTTTAGCTGGGAACTAAGAGCAGCTTGCTGCACAAACCCTTAGAGACCAGTGTCTGCAAAATGAGCGAAGTTTTTTTTACTGCATCTTCGAGCGTTTTACTTCTTCAACTAAAAAAATCTAGAGGGAAATAAACAAGAATGTGAAGAATTGCAGCTTTTATGATTATAGAAAGGAAGAAAAACATAGGCAAATGCAGTGTCTGCAAAACTTATATCACTTATCCCTTTAAGAAAGCTTTTAAATGACTATATGTGTGTGTGTGTGTGTGCATGTGCGTGTGTGCATGTGTGTGTGTGTGTGTGTGTGTGTGTGTGTGTGTGTGTGTAAAATCACATTTTAAAAGTCTTGAGATGTAGCTAAGTTGACCGAGTGCATGGCCTAGCCCTGGATGCATCCTCAGCACTCCATAAACAGGGAATGGTGGTGCACACCTGTAACCCCAGAGGTTGAGAGTATCAGAAGTTCAAGTTAATCTTACTACACGGACCAGCCTGGAACACATGAGATCCTGTCTTGGTGGAGAAGGGTCAGCACCAGGCAAGTGTTCGAAATTGAACTATATCCCTAGCCTTTGATTTTCTTTACTTTTCTGTTTGAGACTGAATCTCACTAAGTTCCCCTAGCTAACTTTAAACTTGATCCTCATGCCTCAGTCTCTTGAGTTTCTGGGATTGCAGGCCTTCAACACCAGACTGAACTAGAAGTATCACTGTTTTCATTTTAATGATAATCTACAAAATAAAATTATGTGGTAATTTTACTTCAATCACTCAGTTAAAATATACATATATAATCCAGCACTTGGGAGACAGAAGCAGGCAGGGTCTCTTTGAGCTAGAGGGCAGCCTGGTCTACACAGCAAGTTCCAGGCCAGCCAGGGCTATATAATGGACTCTGTCTCATCTACCATGTCCCAGATATACCGGTGCAAAACTAGGTTTGGGGACTACAACAGCAAAAGAGGGAGGAAAAGACAATACACTTAAACCTCCAGAACTGAATATCTAAGGAAAGACAATACACTTAAATCTACAGAACTGAATATCTAAGAAAAGACAATAAGGCAACCAATAAGTAATAGTGCAGCACATCAAGAAATGGTAAATCATAAATAAATAAAACACGAACAAGGTCAGAGGGCAGACAGTCAAATGCGTCAGAAGGTGAAGTTTCGTGCAGTGTAGTAAGCAATCGGCCATGTTTCCTCTGGTAATGTCACATTTACTTCAGCAAAGACCTGAAGGGACAAAGATGTTTTCAGAGAACAGTTTATTTACCTATATTTGTCACAAAGAATGTTAGGGACTTAAAAGAATACTTTGATTATTTTAAATACTTATTTACTATTGAAATTTTTAAAACTCTGCAGAAATATTTTAATACTTCATAGACTATTCAAATTTGAAAACTAAATCAAGGACACAGCATGAATCATTTTTCTGTCACTTTGACAAAATACCATGGCCAACAGTAACTTACAGAAGACTTTTGGGGGTGTCGTAGAGTTCCAGAGGGGACACATAATGGTTGGGGAGGCCTACCTACCAGCAGGAGCAGAAAGCTGAGCAATCACATGTCAACTGCACAAAGGAAGAAGGGAGGAGGGAGGGGAGGAGGAAGGGAGGGAGGGAGAGAGAGAAGGAGAGCAAAGCTATACACTCTCAGAAACTGCTCTCAGTGACATCCTTCCTCCAGCAAAATTTCACATCTTAAAATCTCCACGACCTCCCCAAACGGTGCCACCGTGAGCTGAGGGCAAGTGTTCAAATGCTTGAGCCTGTGGGGACATGAACCACAGGCACAGAGACTGTTCTAGAACAGGAGCCCACACAAATGAGAGAGTACAGGCCAAGAAGGCAGTGAGGAAGGTCTGGGACAAGCCAAGGTGAAGAACGGTCAGGGCCTAGGGCTGCAGCTGACACTCCAGTCTCTAGCAATATGGCAGAGCGGATCACCACCACCAACTAAGGAAGGCTGAGCACATGCAAAAGCACCCCTGTGTGTGAGAAGTCTCTAAGAGATGTTCAGGGGGAAAAACTGAAGTAATGCGTGCAGCTGAGGGTTGCTGTCAAGAGGACAGATGGGATCAAGGGGGCGGCAGAAGGGAGGCAAAGGAGAAAAGGACCATGGGAAAGTTACGACTGAGCTCCCTACATAAACTACTGGAGCAGTAAACGGTGGACGAAACATGGACCGCTCACAAGCTGAACTCTATCTCAGGGCAGAGGAACAAGAAAACTAGTTTTCCTGAAGAAACAGTCACCAAGGCCTGCCTTCATCTAACTTTGGGGTTCATTTCACAGTGCCTATAGGTCTAGGAGAACCCACAGAGAGAAATGAAAACAATTCCAGGGCACCCCTGGGCAATCAATAGGTAAAGGATGCAATCCAAAGGAAAATCAAAAACTATCGTGAGGCAAACAAAAACAGACACACATAGACGAAAGCCTATGGGGTTCAGCGAGGCAGTAGTACTACAAGGACATTGACCACCATGCACACATGCTAACAGACTTCAGTGACATATCAAAGTCAGTAACTAATAAATATTAGAGGAGAAATAACACAGAAAAAAATTTAAAAATCAACAACTATAGTCGAATTCTTGAAAAGAAAATGAAGTTTTAGCTAGACTAAAGAGGGGAGGCTCCGAATCAGCACTGAAGGAGCTAAGAGAATTGTTACCGCAGCAATCAAGAATAGAAAAGCGAGAGTCGTGAATAACACACCCCAACTGATTGAAATTTAGCCTGTTCCTATTTTTAAATGTTGCTGGACATGTTTATGCTTATATAGGTATAACCAAAAGTTAAGAATACGAAAAAGGTCAGAAGTAAAAGGACAGCTTTAAGGAGTTGGCATGGCACCCTACAGGCACGGGAGTCACACAGTCCTGGGTTGTCCTCAGGCAAATCACTTAATCTCTGAGAAATAGCAGTTTCCTCATCTATCAAAAGAGCTAACAACTACACTTCACAAGTTAGATTGATGCAGTCTCCAGAACAGGCTTCAGACAGATCCTGTGAACGACTGTTTGAGAAATGCTAGCAACTGTGTTAAAATTGGCACTACCTACCCATACCACCCCGTGGGACGATGGCATTTGCAGAGGCTGTCAGCTTTCCTCCGACTGCTACCCATCTTGCCCCTTTGCAATGGCCTCACCTCCAATCCCATTAAGAGGCCCACTCTATTTCTCCCCTATCCATCCCGTATCTCCTGAACCTGCGCTGACCGTGGGCTAACTCTGAGTAACAGAATTGATGTTTCCCTAACTTTGAACTCAAGAGACCTTGACACTTTCACTTCCATATTCTTGAGACTTCTGACAAAGAAAGCAATTACAGAGATTAAATAACCCCCTTCCCTGGAACAACTGAAAAGCTGAACCATATATATAAAGAGATTGCTTTCATGGTGGTGATTCCTCCATTGGAACCGAATGGGGTCCTAAGGATGACCTCCCAGCCTGGTGACAGCCTGGACTGTAGTACACGAAGCACACAAAGCACAGACCTGATTCCCTGGTTCCAGACAGTGAAGCTGGGAGTCTGGAGAGATGAGAAAAAGCTACAGATACCCCCTACACACATACACACACTTGAATCAGCATATTATAGAAAAGGAGAGGAAACTGCCTGAGGCCAGGAAAAGCAAGAGAGGGAAAAAATAGTTGAAAACTCATGCTTTGAAGACACCCAAGCTATTTTCTTTGACATGAGAGACCATAAGGAAGGTCGGTCAGTCAAAAGGCAATGTTGAAAATCAGGCACGTGACAGAAGCTACTGTAACTGCCCCTGGCATATCACCAGATGACTTCATCCTCCAGAGGGACCCAGAGGAGATCAACAAACTGTCAACTGAGTCCAGCCATGCCCAGCAAATTCTAATGACCCCTAGCGTCATGCCAGAATTAAACAGCTGAGGTTTTAAACCACCAAGTTTAGGACTGACTTACAGGATACAGTCCATAAATGGCACATAAGATGTTTAAAATACTGCTGCTGTGATATAAAATACATTGGTGATTTGTTTAGGCTTACTATGAAGCTAGTTCTAGAACCCACCTCTCCTCCCATTTTGGATCTGTTGTATAAAACCATCCTTTCATTGGCACAGCTATGACTACTCAAAAGCAACTCCTGAGACCAAGCTTATCGACTGTTGATGTTCCCTCATAGAGAGAGGGCTAGGAAGAGCCATTGACCCCCCACCCAAGACTATAGCACTCTCTTCTGCACCCCAAAGCTTACCTGCACATGGCCTTATGGGGTCAAGAGGTGCTAGAGTATACAGATTGTAGAAAGTTAACTGAAAAGGTGACTCCATCTAAGCAGTGATGAGGGAGTCATCCTCCATGCTGGGGTGAAACTTTCTAGTGGTAGAGCTGCTTTTAGAGTCCCCCACACTCCTATAAGTAAGCCCTCATCCATATGTAAGTAGGTCCAATAAACTCATGGGTTCCCCCAAGTTGGACTCTGGTGGAATCATACTTTGGTTCATTGGTGGCACTCTATAAAAAGAGAGTCGGTGTTTGTCTTCATGTCACCAGGGTGAATGTTCTTGCTATAAGGCCCAAGCATGTTTGTCTCAGGGTTTCCTCCAAAGCCCCTTGTCTAGAGACAAGTGAGAACAGCCAACAGTCCGAGAATAAAAATATACTAGTCTTGAAAGGAAGAGAATGAATTGAGTGAAAACATTATGCCTTTGAGAACAGCTGCCAAGTAAACAATTTCCAACAGGCGTTACTATTGTCGACTGCATGGTATAATGCCTGCAGTAGGAACAAAAACTCATCAGTAGAGAAGACGCTGTGCCCAGGACACTCTCAATCAGGACCTCCAGCATTACTGCTTCACTAGGGCTTCCCCAGCCATTTCCACTGTGCCAGGTCTAGTGATGCTGCTTTTGTGTTATCTCAGCTGAGGAGCTTCTCCAGTCATGTCTATTGAAAAGTGATGATGTTTGCTATCTGCTACTTTTCCCTTTATTTTTGCTTGCTGTATTATTATTGTTAATAAACTCATTCATCTTATTTTTTATTTTCATTTTTTATTTTTATTTTTTGTTTTTTTCGAGACAGGGTTTCTCTCTGTAGTTTTGGTGCCTTCCTGGATCTTGCTCTGTAGATCAGGCTAGCCTCGAACTCACAGAGAGCCACCTGGCTCTGCCTCCTGAGTGCTAGGATTAAAGGCGTGCGCCACCACTGCCCGGCCTCTCACTCATTTTAAACTGAGAGCATTATCATAGATCACTCTCCAGAGAGAAGAGTTGCTAAACAGAAGACAAGCAATAATCACCAATAAGTGGTCCTCTGCTAGCTAACAACCTGATCTCTGTGAGTTAGAGGCCAGCCTGGTCTACAGAGTGAGTTCCAGGACAGGTGCAAAGCTACACAGAGAAACCCTGTCTCGAAAAACCAAAAAAAAAGAAAAAGAAAAAGAAAAAAATACGGATCACAGAATTCTGAAATATCAAGATTCACATGTCACCTCCACTCTGGCGCTTCCCTGAGATTCTGCTCATTGAAAAGCATGTCTTCCTCCCATTTCAATGAAAGACAAAATTTGTTCTAGAATCGATGATACATTCTGCAGGTTTCCTATCCTCTGAAGCAGCCTGTCCCAGACATAACTCATCAATCAGTTCACCCCACCCCCACCCCATATGTGGGGAGTCACTCAGCATAGTTCCTGTCCCTAAACAGCTAGGAGCTGGAGGCAGCCATGCTTGGCTGTTTTCATCCCAAAGAAAGCGGTCGGAAAACAGAAGCAAGCGGTACGAAAGGATGACTAAGGGGGCAGCTCGGTGGCAGTGGTGACAGAGGACGCTGGCGTGAAGATTATCAGAACCCCGTGACTCATCCTACCCTAGTGGGGAGAGACACCAACTGTGATGCAGCTTTAGGAGTCAGTAGACCATAGTCATGCCCAAAACGAATGGTCCTTCAAGAGTCTCCCCAAATCAGCCTATTTCAAAACAGGTGTATGTCTGCCCAGAGTCGCCATGGGAAGTATCAAGACATGAGTTCATGCTAAGCTGAAAACCCAAATGAGCCACAGAAACAAAACGCAGTGACCCAGCAAGAAGGTCAAACCTTCTTGAGACCTGCTTGCAGCGCTCACCTTCACTTCCCAGCCACCTTGCAAACTTCTGCCTAGCCACTGGTGCCTTCACCCTTCTCTCCACCTGAAGCGTTCCTCCCCTAAATGACGGTACCAATCATCACTTTATTCAGTTCTTTGATCAAATGCCACCTCTCCAGTGATGTCTTCCTAGACCACTCTATCTAAATCCCACTCTCCCTCCTCATCTCATTGATCTTCAATGTGTGTGTCTATCTTCTAATTATAACATAGTCTCTATGAGTGCAAAGAGTTGACTATTTGCCCCAAACAGCATATCTAGTGTTAGTAACTATTAGAATTCTGCCCTTACTCCAGTTGCATGACCGCACATGTGCAGTTCAGGAGTTAAGCAAAGGGTCTTACGTCTTACATCATCAGTGTGCGCTGGCGACTACGTATGCACGGCATGTTCACGCAATCAGTACATGCGTAGTGTAGCTCCATAAGCCCACTTCACCGGAGGCCCTTAAAAAGCCAGATGCAGACCCCACCCTCTCTCTCTGTTCTGCTCTCCCCCCCCCCAATCTTCCTCTCTGCCCTCCACATGTGCTCTTTCCCAGGCCTGGTTCTTCCCCCACCCCTCTTCCTCCTAATAAAGCTCTAAAACTAATACTGGTTTCTATGGTGAATGTGACCTTTCCACGTGGTAGCCAGAACCGCCACCACCGTCGCTTATTATTCATTTCAGTAACAATGTAGCATACCTAGTAGATGCTCAATAAATATTTGCTCATTTAATGGATGCATCCACTTTAAACATGTTCTATACATTGCACATGTATCCCAATACTAGTCTATGAGAGCATTCATTACAATTATTGCTTTGGTAAACTACAAATTCTACAAAGACAGGTACAGTATCTATCATGTTTGCCTACAGATGGGCTACATGGAAAAATATTAGTATTTGTAAAATGTTTACCCTACACTAAGCCTTATGCTAAGCACTTTTATGCATTTGATACGCTCTTCTCAGCAACTTTATCAAGTGGCTACGATTACCATCTCCTTTCTATAGATAGGGAAAGTGGGGCTCAAGGAGAGAGAAGTCATTACTCAAGGTAAGCAAGATTTGAGCCTGACTCTTGAACTCAAGCTCTTATCCCTAATGCTACTCTGTCAGATAAGAATTTCAATGTATGTATCAATGAATGAATTGGATTATGTAATAAAGGCATCTTATCTTGACCAGCTCTTCTCACGTGCTCCTCTTAGGAACTCTCTCCATTCACAGCCAAGCTCCATGACAAATGGCCTTCTTCTCCACTCCTACCTCAGTGGCTCCAAAGAATCAAGGAGAAGAGTCTTATTATCACATCAGAGTATCACATGCCTCACTGAGACAGCTAGAACTAAAATCCAAGTCAATGGAAGGGAAAAAGTTACACAGAACCATCCAAGAGGATCTGGAACCTTCGCAAAAAAAGGTTTCAAGAAATCCCACTTACTGAGGAAGCACAATGGGCATGAAGGAAGAATTCAGGAAGTTGGTAGCGAAGAAGGGAGAACACAGCAGGAAATCTACAGCAATGCCCTATAAGAGCCACACACTTGGGTCCTGACAGTGCTGATTTCAGCTCCAAAGAATGGCCTTAATCCACCTTACTAACTCTATTAACATAAACCAATCAACTAGTACAAATTATGGCTTTGCCCCAGGTGTACTGTCCCTGGATCTGTCTTCCAAAACTACCTTGAATTATGTACTAACCCTGTACATGTAAATGTGAGAAAAGAATAGGTCTGAATTCCTTATTTTTCTCTTTGTGCCTCTGCTGAACTCAAGGTCACCAACTTCTAATGGTCTTGGCCATTTCTGGCTAGACAAAAATCACCTGCTCTTCTACATGGCCAGTTCTTCCAAATCATTTCCTTTGGTAGAAATGGCAGCCCAGTAGGGACCCATTTCTCTTTATACCACAACATTCTGGCTCCCAGGAAGCATCAGGCTAGGGGCTGTGTAAGAACATGCTTTGGGGGCTGGAGAGATGGCTTAGGGGATAAGAGCGCTGACTCTTCTTCCAGAGGACCCGAGTTCAATCCCCAGCACCCACATGGCAGCTCACACCTGTCTGTAACTCCAGTTTCAGGGCACCCCGACACCCATGGCAAAAACACAAATGCACATAAAAATAAAATAAATATATATATAAAAAAAGAACATGCTTTGGCACCTGCTCTATCTATCTCTCCTCTACTGCTTTTCACTGTGAACTCTCCTCACCTGTGATTTCTCAAGAACTCCATGGTCTCTTTCTCTACATTCTACTTTTCCTTTGGCCCATCTGGCCCATCAAATGTATGGCTAATATATGTAGATTCTGTTACATTACAAGCTCAAGTTCTTTCTTACAGATGTTCCATATTGCTTATTTTAGAGCTGGGAGAGCACACAAAGAGGGTGCTGTTGCATAACTCCACCAGCTGACCAGCCAGCCAAGATATGCCCACAGAAAGCACCAAGGGATAATGCACCCATATTTCCATGTCCTACAATACACACCCATTCATGCTGCTACCCACACAACCCACAACCCTCTCCAGATTGAAGGGAATCACAGAAACCCTAACCAGAAAGACCCTCACCCAAGCCTGCCAGTTTGCATATGGCAAAACTGAGTCACTATCAGGCAAGGAGGACACTTGGCCTCAACTGAGTCAAGCACGGGGTAAGGAGAATTCCCTTATAGAATTTATTCTCCTCAGAGATGTGTTTAGCTCAAACAAACAAAAAAACAAACAAACCTCTAACTGAAAGCTGATTTGAACAGTGTCCTGCAGGAAGCTCCGATCATGCAAAGATAAAAGTCTTCATCTTCATCTTCCAGGCAGTTGTAAGCCAATAGGAATGTCGCAGGCCTACGTATTTATATGACTAAGTAGACGTCTGTACATGCTAGGCCTGAAGCAGAAATAAAATGCTAAGTAATTTAGGTCATGGGTTGTAAAGACTAAGACTAGAAAGGGCTCTAAGAAGAAGATGGACGCCGGGCGGTCATGGTGCACGCCTTTAATCCCAGCACTCGGGAGGTAGAGGCAGGCGGATCTCTGTGAGTTCGAGGCCAGCCTGGTCTCCAAAGCGAGTTCCAGGAAAGGCGCAAAGCTACACAGAGAAACCCTGTCTCGAAAAACCAAAAAAATAAAAAATAAAATAAAAGAAGAAGAAGAAGAAGAAGAAGAAGAAGAAGAAGATGGAGTTGGGGTTACATTTGTAAGGTCTTACTGATGCTTCGGGCACAGCTTGAATGTGTCCCCTCCTGGCAGCTCCCATGTTCGTGTGGGGTGGGTTTGTGCTAACCCACACCACCTCACTCTTTCTTTCACTTTAACAGCTAAGTCTCCAGCTGCTAGATGCAGACCCCACGAAGTCAGGAATCTCACCTCCGCGTCTATCAGGAGCTGTGCACACTACAGACACGAAAGGTGTGTGTGTGGTATGTGTGCACGCTGACACAGCTGCAAACAAGGAGACTATCCCAACACCAGGCTGGAGAACAATAGGGTATGACAAGGAAGTTTTGGAAGAGCCTTAACAGAGGCTTAAAAATAAGGATGGTGAAGAATATGATGGTAGCGAAGGTAACACCCACACTTCAATTAACACTTACCAGACCTCCCATTTGATCCTCCCATCCAATCTAAGAAGTAGATATTATGTTTTCAGTAAATTATTATTACCCTCATTTCACAGACAAAAAAAAAAGTGGGTGGAGAGAGGTCAGATAAATCACTCAAGGTCACACAGAGTAAGGGCCACATTGGAAACCAGCAAGTCGCATTTCAGAAGCTGAGCTTTGTTACCACATGACACTTATAACTGAGAGAGATGAGATGTGTGTGAGGGGGGCGGGGGGAGAGAAAAACCTAAATTTGGAATCTGGAAAAGTACAGGAACATCTCCGCTTAGGGCCACCTTCTTGAAGGACTCAGCCCCAGCCACAGGCATCTGGGAAGTAATTCAGGAAAAGGGGTGGAGCAGACCAAGGGACAAGTCCACCAACACCCAAGTTTAGATACGCCCCTGTTCTTCCTGCTGGGCCCCACCCTCCCAGTCACTTCATTTATTTTCCAATACAAGGTAACTTTAAATCCTGAAATAATTAACAGAAGACTCTTTTTACAAATTACAACATGGGACATAAACTTCTGACGTTGAAAATATTGTGCAGTAAACAGTTTAACATATAGTTTTGTGTGTGGTAATGTTAAGGATGTTCACCAGTCATTCATTTCATTGTTTTGCTTTGCATGGGTTTTTTCCATCCTGGGAATGGAACACGAGACTCCGAGTATGCTGGGCAAGTGCTGGACCATGAAGCCACATACATCCCAACTCTATTCCTTATTCTTTTAACCCAATTTCATTTGGAATTCAAATCAGAAACAAATCAAGTTACACTAAATGTCCAACAACAGCAATCATTTAACACGGTGTTTTATTTTTTTATTTTTACAAAATAGTTTTAAGGGTTTTCCAAAGCAGTCCATATAAGTAATTCTCAAAAGCTTAACATAAGCCAATAGCCTACTTGACTTTATAGTTTCTGGAAGATGGTGAAGCTCTGCCACCTTCTCAGGTGCACGGTTTAGTTTTCTGTTTTGTGATATAGTTTCCTCCACAGCAGCCAAAGAACAGTGGCATGTTCTCATCCACTCCTCTTGTCTTTCAAACGATATGTTTATACCAGGATCACTGGGCTGTTACCACTACACAGTTAAACCTTTGCTGCCAGCACTTACCATTACACTAAATGGTATTCTTTTTATCCATCAAGAAACAGCATCTTAAAACTTCCAGAGAGGCCCAATCTTTGGAGCCCCCACACTTTGTGAATCTTAACTCTAGGATCCCCAGCACATTCTCCCTTGAACACCAGAGGTAACTCCCACTTCTTCCAGCAGTGAATTGAAAGAAATTGGCCATTTAAAAATGAGCCCAGATGCTCTCTTTTTGCCTGTCCACAAAGGAAACTATTACACCAGAGCCCATTGCTTGGAGAAGGGAAATACCTAACTCCAGGGGGTTGGGGGGGTGCTTGCAGGGGGAAGGGAACACTGAGACTATGAAGGTCACATCACCCGTGCCCAGACACAGTCTGCCTGGCAGACGGAGGCCTAATTACAGGACTATTAAGAAAGAACTTCAGACACAGTTTGATTAGATTCTTATAGTCCTCTGGTTTTCCAAATATTCTAGAATATATGTTTTCTCTTCATCGCAATCTTTGGGTCAGGCAGGTGCTACAGGCTGGAGCTTGAACTGTAGATGTAATTCTAAACAGTCTTATTAAATAAGAAGCACAGAGCCAAATGCAGAGTTAAAAGCCCAGAGATCGAGCAGTAGCCAAGAGCTAAGACCACCTTATCTTACCACTCACTGCTGTCCTTCCCCTGAGAGAGAGACCTTCTTCCTGTGTCCTGTCTTTTTATTGCCTTTCTGTTCTGACTTCTCATTGGTTCTAAAACCAAACACATGACTTCCTCATCAGTGCCTGTCTATACAGACCTCCAGGTCTCTATGGTTCGTACTGAGATTAAAGGTTCAGGTCACCGCTTGGTTGAATTACTTTGTTAATTGCTCTAAGGTCTGTTACCATTCTCCACTCAACGTCCCCCTAAGTCCATGTAGCACAGGCTGGGTTCCTGGGAGGCAGTGAAACAGTAAGGAGGGTGACCTAGTGAAAGGAAGTTAGGTGCTGTAGAGTATCTCCATGAGGGAGAGTGGGGCCCAGCCCTCCTCTTTCTCATCTTGCTTTCTGTCCACCATGAAGTGAGCAGCTTCTTCCACCACACTCCACCTCACGATCTCTTGCCTCGTCACAAGCGTGAAGGGAGACAGACTGAGACCGCTAAAGGAATGGGCCAAAACAAACCTTTCAAGTCAACAGTCGGGGGTATTTTGCCATGGTGATAGAAAGCTGGCAACCACCAGGAAGACGACACTGTCCCACTTTAAAGATAAGAAAACAATGCACTGGGTGGATGCTAAACACTAATGGGGACACGTTTTTAATCCAGTTATTCAACTCAGTCGAGAGAAGTCTTCACTGAGCCACCCCTCCTTCTGTATAGTCACAGGCTATAAAGGTTCACCAGTTGTGTGTGGTACCAATGCTATGGGCAGAGGACCTGGAGTTAATGGAGCCTTGTAAACTATAAGGCAAGGCTCGACAGAAAGCAGACACAGAACTAAAAATGCATAGTAAAAACCCAAAGCAATCAGGCGCTAGACCAAAGGAGTCATTTAAACGAGAGTTAGAAGGTGAGTTCTGTAGGTTAGGGCTTTCTTGAAGAACACCTCTGGAGTAAAGGGAGCAGGGAGAAGCACTGTCTCCACGATGAGTACTCCTTCCAGTCAGTCGCCAGCAAGTGCACAAACACCCTGGTGCAGCATGAGAAAGCTCTGCCTTTGAGAAACTTACAGGATATGAGGAGAGTAAAACAGTTCACTAGGACCTATATAGCAAATAATGTAAAGTAAGTAAATAACGAAACTACTGGCCATAGTGTGCAAATAGTTTAAGCAAATACACTGACTCTGAGCTCTGAAGGGAAAGAAATATTAGTGAGGCATGGAAAGGTATGAGAGAGAATACCACCCCAGACAAAAGGAATAGTGTACAAAACCACTGCTGCAAAGAGGAGAGGTAAGGGAACTCAGAGAGGTCCCAGACACAAGCACAGTGCGTAGCTGAGAACAGGGAAGCCAGGGATACTGAACATGGGTTTGAGCCTGAGCTCTTACGAATAAGTAACTAGACCTCTATGCTTCCTATATAAAACAGGAATCCTAATTTCTATGCAATGTGAGTATAGACTTATACCCAGCACATAAACAAGTACTGGGGTTGGAGTTTGGTGAAAGGCACCTATGCATGCAGAGTCCATGCCACACAAGGCCTCAGTAAAAAGACAGATGAGGTCTTCTTAAGCAATCCCATTGGCCGCCATGACTAGTGAGAGGCGTTGATAAATGCAGATATTCTAGCTGGCCACTAACAAAGTGTCTGTTAAATGTGGCTAAGAAAGGAAGAAAGGTCCCCTTGGATAGTGCTGAGGCCTTGGGAAAGTTAAAGCACTTTATAATAATTTTTAAATTATATTTAAATGTTATGGATTTCATTTTTGTTTCAACAAGAAAATTAGGGGGGAAATCCAGACAAATACCTACTGTTGTCCTAACTCCTTTTAGAAACCCACATGAATGGGGCTGGAGAGATGGCTCAGTTGCTAAAGGACCTGAATGAAAGCAGGGACCTGAGTTCGGATCCCAAAACCTATGTGAAAATCTGGACACGGTGACACATGTCTATATCCTGACTCTTGGGGGAGTCAGTAGATCCTTGAAGCTCTTTGGCCAGTTAGCTACATTAATGAGCTCTGACTATCTCAAAAAATAAAAGTGGAAAGATGTAGCTGAAAGTTTTCCTGTACCCCACCTGGCCCGTGGTCAGGACAAATCTCTCTCACCTGCCAGTCCCGCAGCCACTCAGACCCAAATAAACATACACAGGCTAATATTATTTTTTAACTATGGCCATGGCAGGCTTCTTGTTATCTAGTTCTTATATCTTAAATTAACCCATTTCTATAAATCTATACTTTGCCACCTGGCTCGTGGCTTACCCGTATGTTTACATCTTGCTTCTTCTGGTGGCGGCTAGCGGTGTCTCCCTACTCTGTCTTCTTCCTTCCTCTCTCTCTCTTTAGAATGTCCCTCCTAACCTTACTCTGCCTCATCATTGGCCAAATAGCTTTATTTATCAACCAATCAGAGCAACACATTTTCACAGCATACAGAATGGCATCGCCCATCAGAAAGAACTCAAAGAAGACAACCAGCATAATACTAAGCCTATACACACACACACACACACACACACACACACACACACACACACACACATACAGAGAGAGAGAGAGAGAGAGAGAGAGAGAGAGAGAGAGAGAGAACTTATAACCTTACATTTTCAATGAGAGCATTAAGAGGTATGCTCAAGGCAGTTACACTAGATAGTTTTCCTGATGTGATAAAACACTGTCACATTGGTATCACACTGGTAAGTTATTTAGCCTTCCTAGTCCTTGGGGTCTTCATCTGAATAAAAAATAAAAAATTTTAAAAAAGAAGAGCAAGCCACCCGATTCCAACACTTGCCATGCAAATGACCTGTTGTGCTATCAATAAAGCACTTATCACAGCATCTTATAGAAAACAAGCACGTCCTAAAGGGCGGTGAAGAGCACTAGCTGCTCTAGTAGAAGGCCTGAGTTCACGTGCCAGCACCAATGTCATGTGGCTCACAACCACCTATAACTCCAGCTCCAGAACAAACAGCAGTCATGAACACGATTCACCTGCGGTTTCCACAGTATGCCAAAACAGGGGTTAGAGGAAGGAGGCTCACTGCTAGTGAACTGGCTGCCTGCTTTCAAAAACCTTTGGCATTTAACTATGGTGAAGATACACTTACAACATGCCCAGGAGCTTCCGCTCCAAGGCACATGCCCAAATGCAGTGCATCCCATGTGCCCCAAGGCAGAAGAACTGAGAAACAGTCAAAACCTGCAACCAAGCCAGAGGTTCACCCACAACATAACAGAAAAGTGGATGATGAGATGAGTATTTATATGAAAGAATACCATTGGCATATGAAGCCAAATACACACAAATCACGGCTACAAAAGGGATGAATTTCACAAACAGTATTGTATGAAATACACCATACTCCACAGAATAAGACTACATGATCCCACTGGAACAAAGTTTAAAATCAGGCTAGTTAACTGTGCTGTTTATGAACATATACTTAAATGGTCAAAGGATTTTTTTTTTAAGCAAAGAAGATCACCCTGGAGTTGTTGCTTTGTGGGAAGAACAAGGTTGTCAAGGGAAAAATGATGCAGGGCCACCTAGAGTCATCTCTGGACTTGGATGAAGGTGTATATGTATAATACTGACTCTCCAGGCTGTACATTCATATTGTATCTATTTCCTGTACCTGTGGTACAGTTGCCAATAAAATTGCCCAAAACTAAGTCATTCTTGCCTGTCCTACCTAAAGCAGGCCTTTTAAAGAAGAGAACCAAGAGGACCACGACCTAGGAGCCCGGCTCTCTCTCCTGGAAGGCAGGAAGGACACAGGACAGGTAGGGAGGTGGGCCTGCCATCTATAATTTTGGTGACTGAACAACTGAACCTTCACAGCCCTTTCCTGTCTCGGGAGGTTCTCCCAGGCCCATCTCTGTCCTGTATGAAAGGACTTTTAAGATAAGAAAACAAAACCAGCTAAAGGAAGGAGTCTGTGATAAACAAGAAATGAGGGACGCAAAAAAATGACACACAGACCAGCCATTCAGCATGCACGGAGTGCCAGGACAGCAATCATTCAGGAGCCACACAGTCAAAATCCTTCCCCAAAACACTCCGTGACACTGAACAGAAGAGGAGAGGAGTCCTCTTCTGGGAGTCTGGGAGGCTGTGGAAGGAATGGGGAGCTTGGACGTGATGTCGCAGAGGAGTGTGTACGCACGCAGACAAGGGGAGGCTGGTGGAAGAACACTGTGAGTAGTGCCTGGTGAGAGGGCAATGAAGCCAGAGAGGAGATTCAGAAGCCGTGAGTCCCCACTGCCAGCACAGATGCCCATCTACCGCCTTCTGCAATCGGGCTTCGTCAGGCCTTCTCGGCTACGGTAGGATAATATGGACCAGGGCATTTACAGAACTCTAGTAATGAAAATGGAACTAGCATGCAGGACTCCCTCTTACGGATGTTGTTGTTTAGTAAGGAAACTTGAAGCACCCAAGGATCATCACATGGCATCATGGGTGCATGCAGTGCAAACACCTCACGGGACTAGAGAGCAAGGACGCCTCGAGAAGCATTTCAGAGGTGACCTCCTAGGATGCACCCTGTACAAAGCTTTGGACTCTCCGGAAAAGCATAGTCAAGGCAACAGGCACAGCGTGAACTACAGTGCAGAGTTAAGGAGCTGGGAAGTTGTGCTGGGGTGATGTGTGCTCGGCAGGAGAAGGCGCGGAGCCAGGTCCTCAAGGGTCCGAAAGCCACTTCAGTGGATTTGGGCTTTGTTGTGTGTGTAAAGGGAATCTTGAGAGAGGTTCAGTCAGGCGGAAGATTTTCTAGGGCCCAATCTATCTTTTGGAGAGAGTGAAGGAGGTTTTCCACAGCCTGCTGCTCTGTCTGGCAGCAGGACAGATCTCTTCCCCTCTCCGTGCCCCTCTGCAGCCTCCACACTCTTTCAGCACACCCAATCTCTAAACCTCCCTTCAGCCCAGCAAGGCTCGGGTCTAGCACTTGTGCTCCTAGAAAAGCGGGGTTTGGGCCTGAGCCAGCCTCCAGCCCCGTTCCGTGACCGCCCCCCACACACTTACATAAACAACAATAATAGAGTTAAACAGAAGAAAAAAAAAAACCTTCTCTATGCCTCAGAGGCTGTTATAAAAAGTGGATTAAAATAAGTCCAAAGTCACAGCTTAGGGCGGCCCTGTGTTCTAACCCCACCCTCGCACCGAAAGCTCACCATCTCCCAAAGTTAGTTCTCTGACCTCCGCAAGCATGCCATGCATATAAGTATACAGCATTCTCTCTCTCTCTCTCTCTCTCTCTCTCTCTCTCTCTCT
>CABHPQ010159575.1:3201-25392 GCA_902168405.1 Peromyscus aztecus
CTGGCTCTGCCTCCCGAGTGCTGGGGTTAAAGGCGTGCGCCACCACCTCCTGGCTAACATGTGTGTTCTTAACAGCTGATCCAAAGGTTGGAGGAAACGCTGCGGCAGCGTGAGGACCTGGAGCAGGTTCGGCAGGAGCTGTACCAGGAGGAACAAGCCGAGATCCTGAAACTGAAAGCGAAAGTAAGTCAGAACCAGAGAGGGACTAGGGAAGAGAGAATTCTGAGATGAAGCTGGAGGAAGACAGCGCAGTTAAACTCAGCCACATTAGTGACTGCATTGTATGTCAACGGCATAAATACTGCGGTTGGAAGACTCAGATTGTCAAATTTGATAGAAGTAGAGCATCCTAAAGAACATGATGTGTCATTCACAGTCCACACAGCTTACGTGAGCACACATAGAAGGGACCTCAAAGCACCGTGGAGGACAATTCAGGTGAAAGCAAACTGGGGTGTGTGTGTTAACATGAGACAAAGTGAACTTCGGGACAGGGACGTTTTTAATCAACCCCAGGTAACTGTGGTAACCCTAAGGTCTATGAATTTTAACAGCACAGCTTCACGATACACGAGAGAAAACGGGCGGGAGTGAAAGGGGAAGTAGAAGAGGAGGAGATCTCAGTGTTCCTCTGTCATTAATATGCCTGAGTCCCCAGAAACAGAGCACGCTGCCTGATGACAGCATTGCATGACCACGCTGATCCAGCCGATGTTAGAGAAGACTCCACCCGACAAATAGCAGCTCCCAGGACACAAAGCAAACTCTACATTCACAAGATCTTAAGTCATCAGATCTGTTTTCTCACTACAGTGAAGGATCAGGAATGAGAATGACTGTATAGTCCTGAAGTATACAGTAATGAAACAATGCATTTCTAGATAAGCAATGAGCAAAGGAAAGGTACTTCCTACTGAATGGTGGTCATTTTTAAAAATGGAGCGAAACATGTAGGATATAGCAGAGGTTAGTGGACAGTATTTAAGTACATTCTTAGAAAGGAATAGGTACAAATCAATGATCTTGTGCTTATACATGTATTTATACACAAATGTTCATAGCAGGATTTCTGATAGCTAAAATATGAAAGTAGCCTGCATGTCCATGATGGGTGTATAAACAAGATGCTGTACTGAGTCTTTAGGTGTGTTAAAGAGCACTCAGTCCTGAGAGCACAGCCTATGTGCCCACAGGGTAACCATCTTCCCAGCATGCCCTGTGTTGGCTTTTCTTCTTTCCTGCTGCCCTCTGTTTCTCACTGCTGCTTCCTGGAACTGTCTCCGTAAAGCAGCACCTACATACATGTCCTTGTTGAATGCTGTGATTCTGCCAGAGAACCTAGAGAATCTCTGGAAAAATCACTGGGGTCAGAGTGACTGACTGTACAGCAAATGACCTTTTTTTTTGGTGGGGGTGTTTCCCTGTGTAGCCCTGGAACTTGCTTGTAGACCAGGCTGGCCTCAAATTCAGAGATCCACCTGCCTCTGCCTCCCAAGTGCTGAGATTAAAGGTGTGCACCACCACCACCCAACAATGTACAGCAAATGATTTGAAGGTTTCAAGACCATGTAACAAGGTTTAGAACACAGGATAGGACAGGAAGTTTGGCAGCTCATACTGATAACTAGTATAGTCCTCATTGCAGACCTAGCAGAGGGTGTGTGGACATTTTCACAGTAGAACAGTACTTTGACCAAATACCTCTCTCTCTCTCTTTTTTTCCAAGATGACTTCGCTATTGAATTAAATCAAATTTTGCATAGGTGGTAGATTCCCAGGACTTCATACATATGTATGTATGTATGTAGATAGATAGATAGATAGATAGATAGATAGATAGATAGATAGATAGAGATATTAGATTTAGTACTATATGGAGCACATTACTGTGTGCAGAGGGATGTGATAAACTCAAGAGGCATTTGAGACTAAATATCACACACTAAACTGTCTTCTCCAAGCCTCTGATGTCTGTGCAAAACATGGCAAGTAAGTACAAAATACTCTGTATAAAAAACCTCATGTGCCCAGACCTTCAAAGAGAAAGAGACTGTGTCTGTGAGGCGCTTTGTTACTTTCGGGATGGGATGAGTAAGGCATATGCACATCACCTAGAGGATGGGGGCGGGTACAGAGGTTAAGGGTGTTAGAGCAGATGGCCATTAGCTGACTAGAGTGAGTGTACAACATTGGCTGCCGTGAGTTGTGCTCGGATTGGGCAAGGATGACCAGGTTAGAAAAGGTGAGCTAAAATTTGTACCAGTTCTAGTTGAGCAGGTAGATGATAGGACAGGAAGTCCAAGACGTAATTAGAGTTGAGGTGTCAGGAATGTGGTGGATGATTACTATAAAATTTTTACATTTTTTTTGTATATGCTTACAGGAAAGGAATTTAGTCGTGTCCAGTAAGTTTCTATTTCCCTGAAAAGCTTCTAATTCCATTGCTAGATAACTGGTTTTTTAAACTGTTTTGGAGGTTTGTTTTTTGAGAATGATAGGAGGGTTGGAATACTAAAGTAAGTACATGCAGCTTTGATTTCACAAAGGGAAGAAGATACAAACTGGAAAATGTGTGTGGACAGATGATAGAATTGTTCAGGGTTCAAGATCGGTAAGCTCGGGTGTGTCCTCTCAAAGCAGTTACACATTCATTCTGAGCTTAGAAACAAGACAGCAGCTATATAAAACTTAAAATCTGAGAGTAAATGACTGCCATGCCATAGAACTAAGTGATTAGAGCACCTGCTGCTTCTGGAGGACCCAAGGACTTGTAACTCCAGTTCCGGGGTACTCAACATCCTCTTCTGGCCTTAGTGGGCCTCTCGCACATACATGTGCATATGCACGTGCAGACACACACATATAAGTAAAAATAAATTTTTTAAAAGAACATGACATTTTATTCAAATAGTCTTAAGTGGGACAGAGTGTCGTCATGAAAAGGCTTAATTCTGTTTATGTGATTTCATATTGTAATGCGCATCAAACCCAAATCTGCCCTCCTCTTTTGTCTTCCTGTTTCCTGAGACAGCATCTCACTAGCCCAGACTGGCTTCAAGCCCCTGGTCCTCCTGCTTCTGCCCCCTGTGTGCTGAAATTGCCCTCTCACGAAGGTGCAAGGAAACCCTTAACTCTGGCTCCATCATTGTGCAGGAGGAAGCAGAGCAGAAGCTGCGGAAGCAGAGGGAGATGAAGCAAGACTTTGAAGACCAAATGGCACTGAAGGAAATAGTACTCCAGGCTGCCAAAGAGGAGGAAGAGACCTTTAGAAAAGCCATGCTGGCCAAGTTTGCTGAGGATGACCGCATAGAGCTCATGAATGCCCAGAAACAACGGTTGAAGCAGCTGGAGCACAGACGGGCGGTGGAGAAACTCATTGAAGAACGGCGCAGCCAGTTCCTTGCAGACAAAGTAAGGAAAGCCTTGGGGTCTGTGGTTCTCATAGAACAGCAACCAGCTCTTCTAGTCCTCAGTAAACACTTGCTGAGGACAGCCTCCCTTGTGGTCCTCCCCTTCAGTTTGAAGCAGGCCTCAGTAGTTCTACTGTAGGTGTCCCGGAGGCTGGCCCACCCGCAGCTTCTGGGGATTCTTTGATTGCTGCCTCCATTTTGTCAGAACCTGGAATTACACACACCTGACTTCACCTGAGTACTGGGGATATGAACTCAGGTCCTCACGCTCGTGTGGCAAGCACTCTATCCACTGAGCCATTTACGTGTCATATAATGTTAGGTATACTAAGTTAATGTTAGGTTTACTGAGTGATCATTTATTAAGGCATCTAGAAACTGGTCATTGAGGCTTTTATGTGCTGGTGCTGAGAACCAACATCTGTGCCATCCATGAATTTACAGTCTTGGTTGAGAAAAATTAAAGATAAAGTGTATTTCATGTGTGATGGCAAAGGTATGGAGGTGTTGGTAGGGCAGAGAAGAATTACACATTATGACACTTTCATACATTAAGATGGGTTTTCCCCCCCCGAGAGAAGTCACTGGAGAATTAGGAAAATTGCGTGTTAAGGCTGGCATGCAGAAGGATGGTTCACGTGGCAGCATTGAGAGTAGATGTAGAAGGGCTGACACTGGATCAGGGAGAGCAGTCAGCAATGTACTGGATCGCAGTGAGAAGCGGTAGTATATGCAAATAGAGAAGGGTCCCTCAGATGCCAGACCCGCAGAACTGATGAGCAGGGGACCAGTTAGATCTGGAGAGGTGAGGACTGAAGGTGGCTACTGATGACAAGTCCGGTCACTTCCCTCTTCAGTGAGAAGGGCGTGTCCTTCAGATTATGTAGCGGGAAGAGCAGATTTTGAAGGAGTATGTATTCACATTGATTTTTGTGGCCAGAGGAGGTTGATTGTTAGAAATGTAGATTTAGAAGTTGTACAGGGGACAGAATGTAAGTTTGACATACTGACTTAAATATTTATGTTCCATTGACACAATTGAAAGAATCCTCAGATGGTATGTGTCACTGAAGGGATATGTTTGAGGAACCTAACATAGTCATGTGTGAATACTTTAAGAGATGAAGCTTCCTAGGCATACAGTCAGAGCTGTGCATACCAGAAGTGGTAGTCCTAACCTACGGACTGTGAACAGCAGCAGTACGAGGTGACAGAGAGAATGTGAATATTCTTTTTTTAAAAAAGTAAATAAAACTATGTGATAATTTCCCCTTTGCATATAGGGTGGAAGGAAGGAAGGAGTCAAAATAATCCAAAGGTTTCAAGTACACAAACTCAAGGACACCTGTGCAGTTCCCTTTTAGAGGGAAGCTTCGGTTGTTTTTGTTTGTTGAAGTACTTACCTGGGATTAAGCAGCAGGAAGAGGTTTATGTGAGATGTTGGTCTAATAACGAGAAAGCATCCAGGGGTTTAGGATTGAGTTGTGGAGAGCGCTGTAGCTTAAGATGAGCAGGAAGGAAAAACCAAAATCATGTTCAAAAAGGTAAAAGACTGGAAATGGTGTAATCACAGAAAACCAAGAGGCCAGCAGGCTCTCCTGCTTCCTGCCATTTCTGCTTGGTCTCCTTGTAACTGGTCAGTCTGCCAGTCTGCGATTTCTAGAACTCTCCTGTCCCTTTCACACTTAAGCCTCAGTGGACTCTTAATCAGATAAAAGCCTCCATTGCTTAGACTTGGTGTAAATCAGTGTTGGCCTGGATGTAGCCTTTAAGGGAGATCATGACCTATAAGTGCAGTTTGCCTGACACGTGGTAAATATTTATAGATGTTGAGTTAATGAAGGCAATAGCTGTTAGCACAGTAATTAAGAAGGCAGAAAAGGAAAACGCTTTGGAATTGCCTGGAAGGCCTTGAATTGTCTCCTGTAAAAGGGAAGGACCAGTGATGGACCGGCGTATCTGGGGGTTACAGAGCTGATCAGAACACTCATAGATAACCCAGCAAGACATGTACACATGGGAATCACTAAAGCCACCCAGTGACACACACATACAACTTAGGTTTGGAAACAGCAACAGTTTTGTTTTGGCCCGGGGCAGATGTGGATGTCTTAACTACAGAACTTAATAATTCATGACACTGTATAACCCTAAAAGCAGTAAACTGCCCATTTGTATTTTAGAGAGGGGCCTAAGTAGGTGTCTATAATCCTGTCTCCCTTTAAGAACGTGTGTGGTTTAGACAACATCCTAACTCCTCCCCAATGTGTTTCTTACCACAATCTATTCAGACCTTGTCCCACACCTTTCTAAACCTCACGCACTAACTTACTGTAGAATTATTCAACAGAGGGATGAGCTCTTAGTGTGGGGTAGCGCACAAGAAAGGAAATCCTGTATTGTGCCCAAGTTAGAGAGGTTACACGGTCTGATAAAAATGCAGTGAGTGGGGCTGGGCTGGGCTCCGTGGGAGAGTTCTTAGGTTGCCTGTGTGAAACCAGGCTCCGTTCCCATCACTGCAGATCCTGCTCAGTAGTCTTATTTGGGAAAGTCTTGTGTGTCCCTGAGGGCCCTAAGACTATGCAGACAGCATCACATCTGCATTGTATGGTCGGAGTGTTCAACAGTTCAGACTTCTCAAGAAAAGCACTAGAGCGCCTTTGCTGGGACTCTGACCTCCGCAGCGTGCTGCACACCTAAATTTGCAAAACTAGATCCTCAGACAACCCTGGTCTCTTTTATGCGTTAGGATTTTTTATTTTTTTGTCTTACACTGTAAACTGTTTTGGGTATCCTGGGTACCTGGTGTATGGTGGGAACTCCATAAATGTTTGCTGAATTTACTAGGAAATTGCTCCTTTGAATACATTTTTTTCTTGAGATTGAAAATTTTCCTAAAAATACATACTTGCCTCTTTAAAACTTGCTGTCATAAGGGCTAGGATTGTAGCTCAGTGGTAGAGTCTTGCCCAGCAGGTGCAGGGCCCTGCGCACAAACACCCACACTACTGAGTAAAGAAGAACAAAAATGTGGGCGGGTCGATGCTGATGAAAATGCAGGTGTGTTGTCCTTTCCTAAACAGAAATGGAGGAGGAGTGGATGGGATGGGAACAGAGGGTTGAGGGAGAGGGACTGGGAAGGGGGGGGACTGCAGCCAGGATGTAAAATAAATAAATGAAAAATAAAAATAAAAGAATTCATTCTTTTTATTAAAAAACTACAGGTATGTATATTTATATATGTAAAAGACATACACTCTTGTCTTCTAAACTTACAATTAGCCCTCGGGATTATCATTTAGTTCCCTGCAAGAATAGTTTCATGTGTAAACTTCCTAAGAGATTAATGTGTTTTGTGACAGTAAAGACACTTGGCTTTCATTTTCAGCAACGTGAGCTGGAGGAATTGCAGCTCCAGCAGAGACGGCAGGGCTGCATCAATCAGATCATTGAAGAAGAAAGGCTGAGACTCCTCAAAGAGCATGCTACAAAACTGCTAGGCTACCTCCCCAAAGTGAGTGAGACTCCATAGTGTGTGATCTTCATGACGCATAATAATGGATGCTACAATGTCAAAGGGTGTGCCTTCCTGTGCTTTCATGCTGTTCTGAAGGAGCAGTGAGGTCCTGGCCAGTGCTGAAGCCCCTTTGAAACACCTCTATAATAAGGGTTGGTCTTGGAACATTAATTAGCTATCTGAGCCAGAGGTATGGAACTTCTTCTTTTATTTCTTACTTACTTGCTTACTTTTTGAGACAAGGTCTAGCCACAGCCTGGCCTGGAACTCCCTTTGTAGCCGAGGATGACCTTGAACTTTTGGTCCTCCTGCCTCTACCTCCCGAGGGCTGGGACTACAGGCTTGTGCTACTTCGCTGAGCTTCTTCAGTGTTGGGGATCCAGCCCAGAGCCTGCACACATGAGGGCTTTATCCAGTGAGCTGCATCCCCCGTCCCTGAGCTAACACTTCTACGGCCCTTTGTTCTCCTGGTGCATGGGGAATCTAAAAACAAACTACCCTAGAGCAACTATAAAAGGGCAAACATTGAAGCCTGATCATTGGTGACACACATGAGTATGTATATACCTGAGTCTGAGATTAGTTCACTCTGTAAGAGACCGTGTTGTACTAGGCGGCCTCCACTTTTGAGAGTAAGTCCGAAAAGCAGTGGATTTTCATGTGTATCTGAGACACAGTGACTGCCAATAATGAGCCTTCTAGTCCATATAAACATGGAGATTCATAAAGCCATGGTCCTTCAAATATACAAGTCATATTGCTTGAGGTCATTATTGACTGTGCAGAATCAAGTATGTGTTTTGTCTTCAGTCCCTAACCAATAAAAGGAGAAGAAAAATTACTAAAAGTTCCTGGCCACAGGGTCTTGCAGTCTAATTAGCTAGGTAGATTTAATACAAAATGATAAATTGATGTTAAAACCCACCATGACTGCTATATCTAATAAAACAGACTATGAAGTAATTTTTCTTCTCCTATTTTCAACCTTTTAGTGAGAGAATACTTCTGTAGGGCAGACATGACCTAGTAGAGTTAAACTTAATGTCCCAAAATGAGCTTCGAACTGAGGCAGGAAGCATGTAGCCATGCAGTAATGTAGCCTGGGTCAGCCTAATCATGCTTCCCACCCCTCCGCATCTACTACGACAGCTCGTCAGCTCGTTTATTCGAGGGTGGAGCAGCGCGGCCCTAGCTCGCTCCTTCCAGGCAGTGCAGGCAGTCATAGTTGTGGGTCTGTGCCCTTGAGCTCCCTCCACTCTGATGGCGACAGGTCAGGAGCTGGGGGCAGCTCAGTGAAGCCAGAGTCTTGGGAAACTAAGCTTCATTCACCTGTTGGATGGATTTCATTCATTAGCTTTGTGTGCACGCACGCTAGCCCCAAGATCATTCAGTGAAATACTCTCACATTCAGAAGTAACCAACAAAATGCTTTTTTGCAGGGAGTGTTTAAAAGAGAGGACGATGTCGACATGCTTGGTGAAGAGTTTAGGAAAGCGTATCAGAAGAGGAATGAAGTCGGAGAGAAGTGATGATCACCAGCAGGAGCTGATGGGACCTGGATTTTTCAGAGGCTACCACTAGATGTCAGTGTAACTGCTGTTTACAGTTGGTGACAGGTCTGTCTGCATGTTCTAAAACCTCCTCCTGTTTCACCATTTATACACAGTTAGACAACAATTAAACACATCAGTACTGTAACTGCAGAATCAGTCACTTGTATTCATTGTGCATTCTACGAGGCTGTCATGTTGCAGAATTCCATAGACCCACAGCAGCCAAACAGAAGTAACTGTTCAATGCTTCCAGTATTGTTCAGAGATTTTTCTGTATATTCATCCGTATGACAGTGCAGATATCTCTTCAATAAACTTCTTTTTTAAATTTATATATTCCTGATAATGATTATTCTCATGAGAAACCCGCATACTGGCTGTTTGCTATGACGTGTGTATACTCATTCCATTCCCACCAATAGCCTGTAGTGGTTCCTTTTTCTCCATAGCCTCTCAAACAGTTGTTATCCTTTATTTTTATTTCGTGTTTATGGGGATTTGTCTGCATGTTTGTATGTACATCACATGTATGCAGTGCTTGAGGGAGGCTGGAAGAGGGTATCAGATCTCCTAGAACTGGAGTTAGAGACAGCTGTGAGCTGCCACGTAGGTATAGAGGATCTTCAAGAGCAGCCAGTGTTCAGAACTGCTGAGCCATCTCTCCAGTTCCTATCTCATATATGTGTGTGATATCATATATGTGATGTTACATACTATATACGCATATATATGCTTATACACACACACATATATATATAAAGCTGTTTTAATCTGACTGAGGTGTTTGCTCATTGTAGTTTTACTGTTTATTTCCCTGAAAGGAATGTTAGTGGTTGGTTGTATATCTTCAAGAAATGTCTATTTAGGTCTTTTTGCTCTCTTGATCTCTCTTCCTCTCCCTTCTCTTTCTCCCCCTCTCCCATGGTTCCTCTCTCCCTCTCTCCTTGCTATTGAGTTAGACTCCATACATGGTTGGTTTTCTGGGTTTTGTTTTGTTTTCTGGGTTTTGTTTTGTACAAGGTCTCTGTAGCTCTGGCCACCCTGGAACTCCCAAAGATTCACCTGCCCCTGCCTCCCAGGTACTGGGATTAAAGGCGTGCACCACCATGCTAGGCTCATGCATATTTTAAACATTTTTAACCTATTCTGTGGTTTGTTCTCTCTCTCTGTTGTTTCCCTTGCTGTGCAGCTTTGTAGTAACTGCTTTTGTGTGTCATACCTTAACCAAACCAAACCAAACCAAAAACCTGCCTAGTTCCACATGGTGAAGCTTCCTGCCCTTTTCTACCTCTATGGCTAACACCTTGTTAGTGCAGCGTCTTGTAGCTGGCCTTGAATTAGCTGGGGTTTGCCTGTTGCTCATATTCTCAAGGTCACTTTGGTGATGTGTGCTCTTGTAGTTCCGTGTGAGTTACATAATTGTTTTTCCTGTTTCTGAAGAATGCTCTGGGTGTTGCCACAGGGATTGCATTAATTACAGACCTCTCTGGGCAGTCTGTATAAAGACACTAGCTATTTATTTGTCTCTAGTTTCCTTCATCAATATTTTATAGTTCTCAAGACATCTTCAATCTCATCGGTTAAATTTAGTTTTAAGTGTTGTTAGATATTACAAATGGGATTACTGTAAGTTTTCTTTCACACTTGGCCATCTGTGCATGAAAATGCCACGTCTTTCCCTTGTGTGTGTTATGCTAGGGCTTGAGCCTGGGGGTCTCCTATGTGCTCTGTATATGCTCTACCACTGAGCTATGGCTCAAGCTGTGATTTTTGCTACTTGCTTCTGAGTCTTATGTGTTGGTTTTATATCGTGTAACTTTATTCAGTTGATTTGATTTGAAAGATTTTTGATAATGGACAGTTCAACTTTTTCTTCCCAGTCATATTTTTTTCTTTCTCTTGCTTGTTATCTCTTGTTGGCACTTCTGCTATGATTTAAAAAAAAATAGCATTTTACATGTGTTTGCCTGCATGTATGTGTACTACATGTATGCAGTGCTCAAGAAGGCCAGAAGAGGGCATCATATCCACTGGACCTGGAGTTACTTATGATTGTGAGCCACCATATGGGTGTTGGAAACCAAACCTGAATCCTCCGCAAGAGCAAGCAGCCAGTGCTCTTCACTGTCTGATTTCAGGTCTTGCAGGTGTGGCCAACCTGGACTGTGATCAGGACAGCTATGAATGCAGCCCAACACAAATAGCAAACTTACGATACTATGAAAATTTTTGTGTTTATTTGTAATTCTGTTGCACAGTTCTTCAGGGTGAACTTTGTAGATACACAAATATGTGAGGATAAGCTTCAACTTTTTCTGCTCGGGATGTTGGCCAGCCGTTTGTCACCTGTTGAAATACATTCCTTCTGTAACCTACTCTGTGTACAGTGTTTGTGGTGGTGTTCAGTCTTGGGCTTTTCTGCTATTCTACTGAATTTGCAAACTTCCTTCATTCTCTCATTGTGACATATCTTTATTGATTTGAATGTTGAATCAACTAGGATGAAACTCACTTCATCATGGTGAGTGAGTTTTTTATGCACTGTTGGAAGTTGTTTGCTGGGGTCGGGTGAGCATTTCTGCATCTGCGTTGACAGGGACATCGGACTGCGGGAGCTGTTGGTTTGCTTTTGTTTACTTGTTTGTTGCCCTTGCATGGTTTTGGAATCAGGGAGATCATACTCGAATTTGGAAAAGTCTTTTCTTTTTTTTTTTTTTTCAGAGCTGAGGACCGAACCTAGGGCCTTGTGCTTGGTAGGCAAGCGCTCTACCACTGAGCTAAATCCCCAACCCCTGAAAAAGTCTTTATGTCAGTATTTTAGAATAGTCTTCTAAATGTTTGGTAGAAGTTAACTGTGAAGCCATCAGGTTCTGGGTTTTTCTTTGAGGAGATTTTTTTTGAAGTATTTATTTTTATTTTATGTGTTTGTATATCCCTGTGTGCATGTATGTGCCCCGTGTCTGTGCAGGAGTCCATGGAGGTCAGAAAAGGGCCTGGAGTCCCTGGAATTGGTGGTTATGACCTGCCATGTGGGCGCTGGGAACTGAGCTTGGGTCCTCTGCAGTAGCAGCACCGTTCTTAACCACTGAGCCACCTCTCTGGCTCCCAATGGGACTTTTTATTATGGATTTGATCTCCTTGACCTCCTGCTCACTGTAGGTCTGTTCACATTTTCTGTCTCCTCATAGTTAACGCTTGGTAGGTTGTACATCTCCAGAAATTAATTCTTTCTGTTACCCGAATTATTCAAGATAATAATTTATATTACTCTTACGATCCTTTGTATACAGTACAATGGGTGTGTCCCTCTTTTACGTCTCTAACTAGGTATTTCCTTCTACTTGGCTAATGGTTACTGATACTTTGTTTCGACAACCAGCCGTTTCATGTGGGTTGAGTACATACTGTATCTGCAATTGCTTGGGATAGAAGTTGGGATTTTTTTGTTGTGGTTGTTGCTTTTTGATCTTGGAATATTTAAAATATACATAATATGATGTGTTGAGAATGAGACCTAACGCTAAAAGTGAAATTCATTGGTCTGAGACAGTGACTCACATCCCCCACACTGGCATGGAGCTCCCTGCTGAGCAGCACACTGCTGACCCTCTTCCTCTGCCTCCTGCACACTAGGGTTTCGGGCATGCACCACCGTGCCCAGTTAGCATTATTCCTTTTATTTCTTTATTCATTCTTAATCCTTTATTATTTGTGAGTGTGGATGTGACCTGTGCTTGTCATGTTGCATTTGCGAGTTAGAGGACAGCTTGCAGGAGTTGGTTCTCTTTCCACCGTGGGACCCATCCCAGGGGTCAGGGATCCTTGGATCAAGGCAGCAGGTCTGGGGGCAGGTGCCCTTTCTACTGATCTATTTCACTGGCCTTGTTTAATAATGGACCTTCTTCTCATAGCCTGGAGGTAATTTTACACATTACTTTTGGTGAACCTGTTTTGCCTGCAACCTGCCTCATGAAGTCAGATTTGGTATTTTACACCTAGAGTGTCAAACTAGTGACAAAAACAACTAGATTCTGCAGTATTTGGGATCTGACTTTCCAGGTTAGAGGTACATGACCTGTTATTTTTGTAATTTATTTCTTCCTTGATCTTTCCTGTTTTTCTTGTACTGATCAGATTGGATTTGGTTTCAGTACATTACTTGGACATTTCTGCAGTGCTAAGATGACACTTTCTTCTTATACAGGCATTTGGTTGCGTTCCCATTTTGTGTAAAAAGTTTTAAATTTGCTTTATTCTCATGAGCCCACTGGTTATTCGGGAACATGGTGTGTAATTTGCATGTGTTTGTAAAGTTCTGAAGTTCCTCTTGTTGGTCTATTTTATATACCATCGTAGTCCAGAAAGATCCATGGTACAATGTGTCTTCTTAAATCTGTTAAGACATGTGATCTGATCTGGAGGATGTTCTGTACATTGGAGAAGGTATGTATTATGCTGTTGGAGAGTGTTCTATGTCTTTCTAGGCTTTAGGCTAAAGTGTAAATTAAGTCCAGTGTGTATGTTTCTTTGTGATTTTTGGACACCAAGTGTGTTGTGTCCCAGGTTGGCCTTGAACTTGCTATTTGCCTGAAGATGATCTGAATATCTTAACCCTCTTGTGTCTGCCCTTATTGATGGGCTCATGGGTGGGGACCACCAAACTAGATGATGATGTGCTGGAGATGAACTCCGGGCTTTGTGCATCCAGGCAAGCACTCTGAGCCACAGCCAAGTCCAGGGTTTTTTGGGTTCTTCTGTCTGACCTGCCACTGAGTGTGGGTAATAGCTGTCTTCTACCATTGCAACATTGCAGTGGGTCTCTCCTTTTTGCAGATGTCTAGGTCTTTTAGCTTTGTTGGTAGATGCATGCTCACCACTGTTACTTGTTGATGACTTAATCCTTTTGCCATTATGTAAGGTTTTCTTTGCCTCTTTTTATAGCTTTTGACTTAATATCTATTTTAAGTACCCAGTCTCTCTTGGTTCCTCTTTTTTTTTTTTTGGAGTTTTTCTGAATAGCCCTGGCTGTCCTTGAACTCAATTAGTAGACCAGGCTGACCTCGAACTCTTGAGATCCATCTGCCCCTGCCTCCTGAGCACAGGGATTGATAGCCATTCAGTCTTACCTTTTTGCCATCTCTTCACATTCAGTCTCTGTTCTGTGAAATGAGTCTTTCAAAGGCATCATATGAATTTTAGTCACTCTATACACTGGCTGGGTTTGTGTGTCAATATGACACAGGCTAGGACCATCAGAGAGGAAGGAGCCTCAGCTGAGAAAATGCCTCCATGAGACTCAGCAGTAGGGCACTTCCTTAATTAGTAATTGATGGTGGGTGGGGCCATCCCTGGGCTGTTGGTCTTGAGCTCTATAAGAAAGCAGGCTGAGAAAACCACAATGAGCAAATCAGTAGGCAGCACTCCTCCAAGGCCTCTATATCAGCTCGTGCCCCCAGGCTCTTGCCCTGTTTGAGTTCCTGTCCTGACTTCCTTCAGTTAGAACAGCAATGAGGAAGTGTAAGCTGAATAAACCCTTCCCTCCCCAACTTGCTTTCTGGTCCTGGTGTTTTGCACAGAATAGCAACCCTGACTAACCCCAGCTCCGCCTTCTCACTGGAGAACGTCATCCACTCAGACCGGTGCTGGAGGCTCTGCTGCTTTTGCTGCTCTTTGGTTGTCCACCTGCTTCACTGACTCTCCCTCTTCTTTCTTCAGAGTTTACAGATTGTTCTCTAATACGTTAAGTTCAGTGCTTTTCACCCATGTATATCCCTTACAAGTTCTTGTTATTTTGTGCTGGTAACTTTAACTCTAATTACAAAAAAAGCACCATGTATTTCTTCTGTTCTCTTTGTTTGTGGTTCAGTTACATCTTTTATATTGTATACCCTTGACCAGACTGTCGCCACTTTTTTTTTTCAACACTTCCAACTTATTAAAGATGAGAATGATTTTCAGGCCTCCATCAGCGTTAGCATGTCTCAGTTTGACTGAATTGAACTACTTACTACACGTGGGCTCTATCTCATCCATGTTGCTCATTAGCATCCCTTTCTTTCAGCTTGAAGAACTTCATGTTTCTTGTAAGACAGGTCTGGTGGTGATGGACTCACATGGGCTAGTTTCAGAAGATGTTACCTGTCTATTTCTGAAGGCTGGCTTAGCTGGGTTCACTATTCTCGGCAGGTTTTGTCCTTTAGAGCTTTGGATATCACTCTACCCTCTTACTGCCTTCCAGGGTTCTGAGAGACATGAGCTGCCAGGTGTCCAACTCCTTCAAATGGGATCCAGTCTCTTTACTCTTGGTGCTTTTAGGATGTGTCGTCTGTCTTTGACAGGCTGAGACTATGCCATGGGCTAGTCCTACGTGGATGAAGTCATTATCAGCCTTTGATTTTCCTGTACCTGAATAGTTTATCTTCCAATCTACGAAGTGTTGTCTCTTAAATCGTCCACCCTTATTCCCCATCCCTTTCACGTGCCAGCTTCTCCTGTGTTTACTGGTGAAGCTGTACTCCTCTTTCCTGACTCCTCCATATTGCCCGTCTCCAGGGTGACAGATCCTTCTGGTGACAGTTGATGCTCTACTGCACTTTCATTTTGTTCACTGAATTTCACTTTTAGAGAAAAAGCTCATTTGAATCATCAGACAGTTTGTGTATGCTCATCACCTTGGGGTCAGTCACTGGCACCTTAGTTTAGATGGTGCCAGTTTTAAACCCTGTGGGTAGACATCACCGACCATGCATGGAGAAAGCGGGCACTTACCCAGGCTTTGCAGCCTGGCTTTGGCCTAGAATGTCCAGGCGCTCTTGTCTCCGTCTCCATTCCCTGTCCATTCCCTGCAGCCAGTGCAGCACCAGCATGCCTCAAGCCCAAGGTCCCCGTGCCTCAAGCCCAAGGTTCCCGTGCCTCAAGCCCAAGGTCCCCGCAGCTAGTTCAGTGTGGACTACAATGCCATGGCCATCTTCACTGGTGCAGCACCCGGGATGGAGTTGGGAACTGGAGGGCACACAGCTGAGGCCTGCCAGTCATGGAGGTTCTAAGTTCATATACAATGCAAGGCTGCTGCAGTGGGCCAGTGATGTGGGCTGGAACTTCAGTCTGTCTTGCAGGAACCATGGGTTCCATTTTAGCACCAGGGCAGGCATACTTACTGGGTTTTACTGTCAGGGCCCAGTGCTGGAGATAAATGAAGTCTCTTTCCCCTATCCGTCACTCTGTGTCTCTCTGCTGTGCTAGAGGAAGGGAAAACTGCCCTTGTCCTCCTCAATAAAGTTTTCTTTTGCTGTAACTAGGTGCTGTCACTTCTCACCTAGCTTTACTCACCCTTCTTTTCAAGGTATCTCTGTGTGTCAGGATTACTGAAAATGAAAAAACAGGGCCCCTCAGACAGACATGAGTTCCAGCCTGTTGGAATGCTGTTTGAATGCAGCAGCCTTGGGTAACAGGCAGACCTCAGTAGCTGAGGTGGGGAGTCTCTGGGGTCTTGTCCTGCCACCTTGCTCTGTCCTCTGTCAGGTCTGGTAAGTTGTAAAAAAGAATTAAGAGTCAAAGTCTTGCTTCTTCTTCTTCTTTTTATTTATTTATTTATTTATTTTTTTTGATTTTTCAAGACAAAAAGTCTTGTTTCTTTATGTTACAACTATTAAAGAAAAAGGAAGTAAAGCCAATGTTACAGTCTGGCTTTGTCTCAGAATGTCCTTCCAAACTGTTTATTTCAGCAAGTCCATACCTGGACTTTTTATTTCACAAATATTTTCATTACTTATGAACAGTAAAGAAGCACTACAATTTCGTGTTGAATAAACTGTCACAAACAAGCATCAAATTAAAATCTCTCCCTCATGAGCTGCCCCACTCAAGAGCTTTCATGAACTCCTCCTCACTGAAAGACAGCATCTTCGCAGCTTCAATATGCATCTGATAAAAACATCAATGTTGTCTGATTCAGAGGAAGTCACACCACAGCAAATTTGTGTTAACACGCTATCAGTAAACAAGCCCCACTGTTGGAACACATACTCTAATTATGCAAGTATATTTTTGTTTTTGTTTTTTTGTTTTGGTTTGGTTTCTCAGGACAGGGTTTCTCTGTGTAACAGCCTTGGCTGTCCTGGAACTCACTCTGTAGACCAGGCTATCCTGGAACTCACAGAGATCCACCTGCCTCTGCCTCCCGAGTGCTGGGATTAAAGGCGTGCGCTACCATACCCAGCACAAGTGTAACATTTTAAATGGGCATTACACTCAAGACCAAACTACCATTGAAAGAATAATTCAATTATTATTTTATCTGATTTTTTTTAAGGTTTATTTATTTATTATGTATACAGTGTTCTGCCTGCATGCCAGAAGAGGGCACCAGATCTCATTACAGATGGTTGGAAGTCACCATGTGGTTGCTGGGAATTGAACTCAGGACCTCTGGAAGATCAGCTAGTGCTCTTAACCTCTAAGCCATCTCTCCAGCCCCCATTATCTGATCTTTTGAAACAAGAAAGTGAGAGGAACTGTGTGAACTGTCTTTTGTCACGTTTCAAGAAAGGTACAATGTGCCTTGGAATTACTGTTCAAAGTTTGAAGAGGGAAATGATCCACTAAAATGAGTCATTCTCATGTATGATACTTTCTGTACTTGGGAAGGACCGTATTTTTATATACACACACACATATATATTTATATATACACACATATATATACATATACACATATATACATGCACACATATGTACATATAAATTTAATATATTAAAATACATACATTTTTAAACCAGTGCAGCTCACTATGTATCACGCATATGTGACTGCATATGTGTATAGTGCATCTTCAGGTACAACTTTATGTGTGAAATTCCAAAGGCAGTAAAGCCCTGTACTCTACAGTGGGAAGGTCTGCAGCATATCTGATATAGCTTCTGTTGTTAGACTCACCTTCTGCCTTTTCAAAATGTCAATTAACTTCAATTGTTTCTTGAACCCTATCATTAATTCTCCTTTTTGTCTTTCTAGCTTCTTGTTTTCTGATTTTAACACTTCAATTTTTTGGTGGTCTTCATTTGCAATATCCTAGAAAAGAAAAAAATTAGTTGAAATATAAGATTGTTCTTTACTAAATAACTTAATCACAGCTCCCTTATTAAAAGATTTTTCAAAATGTATTTTAAAAAATAACTTTGAATTCTAAGAAATCTAAACTTGACAGAACTTAAAATACATAAGGATTTTTAGTAGCAGAATCTGCATGTGATCTGATCCTTTGAGGTAAGAGCTACATATTAAACCAGCTTTCTGACAGGACTTTCCAGTGTATGGTGTACACTGTAGTCCTAAGGGGCTGAAGACAGAGATCAGAACTGACAAGATACTGCAGACTTCCAAGTGCGAAATCCAAGAGCGAGCCTCAAAATCTGCACACACACTTTCCTTAAACCACCAGCAGACAAGTATCACGTCCAGGGTGAGAGTTCCAGGAGCCTGTGAAAGACTTATTCTAAAGAGCTGAGCAGAGAACTTATCCCCTGCAATGTCAAGGGCAGCAAACCTATAATCTCAGTAGAGATAGGTCAGTAGAAGTTACCAGGTCCAGGAAGATCTGTACCTGCAGTGCTGAAGAAAAGCTTTCACAAAAGGAGGAGGAGCCAGAGGAGCTAGGATTCTACACACACGTTTTTTAAAAGAGAAAACAAGGGACACTGGAAAACAGTATGGTGAATATAAGTAGCTTTAGAGAGATCCCTCTTCCTAAAGAAAAAGTCTAAGAGTGATGTTATCAGTATGGCCACTGAGGAAGCTCCAGGCCCACCTTCTAGCACCCAAACAGCATAGACAGAGTCACTTGGTGAACTCTAGAAACCAAGGAGGCAGCAAGTGTGTGGTTACCCATCAAGCAAAAGCCACACTCTACCAAGTAGCAACTCCATGGATACAATCCACAGTACCCCAGATGAGTGAGTCTGCTGTAGATCTGAGCGGAGAGTGGCATCAACAGAAGAGACAGATCTGTTAAAGGGTGTAGTTTGCAAATGATGAGGTTAGTTTACCGCTTCAAATAGATTCCTTTAACTTTATGGCTAGATCATAAAACATACCAGTGGTAAAATAGCTATAGAACATAAATGAGAGACGAAGGAAGACTAGTTAAAGGACGTGAGGCAAAAACAAAACACACCAAAAACAGCACAATGTCCTTATCAGTAATTAACTACAGGGGCTAAGCAACTGAAAATGTGCGAGTTGGAAAAGATGGATTAAAATAGAACATGATCCAACTACATTCTGCCCGTAGGTGACTAATTTTAGCTCTACAGACATGTACGGTGGATGGAAGAAGATAATCCACAGAAACAGCAGCCGAAAGAAATGAGCCTATTTTTGTCTGATGTCTGTAGAGCCCTTCCCAGTCAGAATTATGAAGAGGCAAGGACATTCCATAATGGCAGAAGGGTCCATTCTCGAAGCTGTGACAGTTGGGTGTGCATCAGTTATAAGCATGCCTAAATCTAAGATGCGAACACCAACAGGGAGATCCACAGGGAGAGGTCACCACAGTAAGAGTAGACGCTTCAGCATCTTTCTTTCGGTCATGCATAGTCACTAGACCGATCAGTAAGGAAATGGGCTGCAAATGAACTGGAACCAAGCTACTCCTCCTAATAATAATGGCATAGTTTTCTCAAATGCAACCAGGTCATTTTCCAGAACAAATCATGGTAGACCATAAATCTTTTTTTTAAAGATTTATTTATCTATTATGTATACAGTGTTCTGGCGTGGAGGGCACCAAATCTCATTATAGATGGTTGTGAGCTACCATGTGGTTGCTAGGAATTGAACTCAGGACCTCTGGAAGAGCAGCCAGTGTTCTTAACCTCTGAGCCATCTCTCCAGTCCCAGTAGACCATAAATCTTAACAGGTTCAAGAAGACTGAAACCATACAGTGTCTTCTGTAACAGTGGACTGAAGGTAGACACGAAATATGTATAAACTAAGCACATACTGAGTCCACTTCCCGGCACTGTAACAAAATGCCCAGAACAACTTGAGGGAGGCTTGCATTCCTCAGCGTCAGCAGCTTCAGTCCACATTCCCTGGGCCCAGCTGCCCTGGGCCTGTGGAGCACAGTATGCAAGGCGAAAGCACACAGCAGAGGACAGCAGTGGACTTTAAAGAAGCTAGAAAGCAAAGAGAGAGGACAGGGCTCAGTTCCCAATATTCCCTTCAAAAGCACACCCCCGGTGCCCTGATGCCCTTCTACCAGTGCCCACCAAGGTTTTACCACCTCCCAGTAGTGTGGACACAGGACCAGGCAAGCCTTCAACATAAGCTTTCAAGGACATTCAAGAGCCAAAATATAGGGGCTGGAGAGACAGCTCGGCAGTTGTGAGCACTGGCTGCTCTCCCCTCCCTCCCCCAAGGTACTGAGTTCAATTCCCAGCAACCACATAGTGGCTCACAACCATCTGTAATGGGATCTGGTGCCCTCTCCTGGCATGCAAGTATATAGGCAGGGCACTCACACAAAATACATAATTAAAAAAAAAAAAAACAAAATATAATAAATTCAAATTCAAATCAACCTAACTCTTCATAGTAGGGAGAAAGAAACGGACGCTGGCAGAAATGGAAATGATAAACATGAGAGCATACATAAGTGAATTAATAGAACAGAGAAACAGAGATTACAAACAGTTGGCTCCTTGTGACTATCAACAAACCTTCAGGTACACCGGCAAAAAAGGAGGGAAAGTTAAAGTGAGTGAACCAGAGATCACAGAGTGGCCACTGCAGCCGACTTTACAGGAATAACAAGGACTGTGTGAGTAGAACACTGTATGACCTAGATGAAATTAATCCCTATAATCGCAATTCACCAAAACTCAATAAATACAAATTTCAGAGAGTTAAGAGTTTGGATCACCAATCAAACTCCCAACAAAGAAAAGTAGAGAAGCAGATGGCTTCATTGATGAGTTCTAGCACATCCTTAAATAATCGACAACATTCACTCACAAACACCCAGAACTGAAAAAGACAGACTATTTTTCCATTAGTGTTTTGTTACAACAAAATTCTTAAGGCTGGGTAACTCTGTAGAGAAAAGCTGTTTCATTTTTAGTTTAAAATATTTTTATATCAATTAGTTACACAATACCAAATAGCCAGTCTGGTCCTGAAAACATACTTACATTTAACATTATACAGACTGAGAAGGTTTAGGAATATATATGTATAAGCATATATGTACATAAGAACAATTTAAAAAAGAGGCCGTGAATTTGAAAGAGCAAGAAGGGGTATATAGGAGGACTTGGAGGGAAGAAAGGGAAGGGAGAAATAATGTAATAATCTCATAATTTTTTTAACTTTTATTTTTGAATAAAAATATTCAAATGCCTGTGTATCCACACCACGTGTGTGCCTAGTGCACGTGGAGTCCAGAAGAGGATGTCCTATTCCCTGGAACTGGAGCTATGAAGAGTTGTGAGCCATCATATGGGTGCTGGAAAACAAACCTAGAGCAACCAGTGGTCTAAACTGCTGGGTCATCTCTCCAGCCCCCAGCAGTGGTTTATTTAGCTCACAGTTATACAGATTCAAGGGCATGGATCCAGCAACAGCCTAGCTCTGGTGAGGGCCTCATAGCACACAGCACAACAGAGGCAGGAATGTGTTCTGAGAGAACCAGACAGACACTATGGTCTCACAGTCCCTTCCCAGGGCACAGCCCCAAATGACCTAAGGACCTCCCAGGTCACACCTCTTAAATGTTCCATACCACCTCCTAACACCACCAAGACTGGGACCCAGCTTCTAATGATACTCAAGCCACTGAAGAACAAAACCAAGCTCTATCTAAGCAACATCTAAAGCCATTCTCAGGGAAACCAAAGCCAGACTTAAGGCATCACATGAAAACCTCAGATCTGTATCACTGATGAAATCTGATGCAAAACAAAGTCAATAACCCATTAAGAGGATTATGGATGATGACGACGTGAATGAAATCTATTGCCAGAACAAAAGGATGGTTCAATACACAAAATTCAATGTTAACATGCTAATATTCCACATTCACAGAATAAAGGAGAAACACCGCATGATTATCTCTGATGATACTGAAAAAGTATTTGACGAGTCAATATTTTTTGTGAGAAAAATAAAGTATCAGATAGAAGAAAACTTCCCCCAGATACTAAAGGCCATACATGAAAAGTCACCAGCTCACAAACTGAGTGACTGAAAGCTCTCCCCGTTGGTCAGGATCAAAATAAAGGCACCAGCTTTTGTCACTCCAGTAGCACACAGCACTGGACCCTGTAGCCCAAGCAACTGGGACAGAACATTGACACCCACACTGGAGAGGAAGAAAATCCCTCATAGATGACAAGATCTCAGACGTGGGAATCACTAAGGATTTCTAAGAAAATCAGGATCACCAAGAACCGGATTCAGCAAAGCTGCAGGCTACAAAAGCAACAGGTAAGAGTCTCCTACGGACAAACAGTGAGCACCTCAGAGACCGAACTAGGAAAACGATTCCACTTGTGACAGCATCAAAATGAACGAGTAAATGAATACATGCAAAAATAATGCTTCCTGACATCAAATCGTAATATTCTAGAATAATCAGAACAGTGTATCATTGGTGCACATGTACGCGCACGCACACACACATACACACACACACACACACACACACACACACT